>JAUMHI010000055.1:15846641-15858329 GCA_032359435.1 Enteromius unitaeniatus
GTCACGAGACACGTGGAGACAATGGGATCACAAAACATGACACATAGAACATGACACGAAGACCCATGGATGTTACAGTACTAAACTGGTGTGCAAAAATAGAGCACTTTAAGCGTATTATATGTTTTTCATCGGCAATCATTAAAAAATTGGGAAAAAGTCATTTTGAAGTTGTTTTTTTTTGCACCCAAAACTGCATTTTAATCCAATGTGTCACATCTTATGTGATCTATAGATCTTCTAGGTCTTAACAAACATGGCATGTTCATGTTTAAGGCCCTGTATCAGTTCCAGAGATAATCTTGTAGGAGATGATGCTTTTGACAAACACAGCCCAGAACATCTCATCAGTGATGGCAAGTTTTCCATACGCACTCTTTTTATTTCTTTAGAAAACATCAAAATCTGCTTTCTATTTCTATTCTATTTGTTTTTTTTGTTTTGTTTTTTGGTAAAGCATGTTGTTGAATCTTTAATTCAAATTCAATTTAATTAGTGGAACAATAAGTGTAGTGTTTACTCATGTCTGTTTCCAAGAAGAATTTTGTTTTGGAAAAAATGCCCACACCTTAAGGTCCTGCGACATCTTGACTTGCGTGTTTTCAGATTGTTTGTGGTTTCACCTAAGATCACCACTGAGGACACTTACTGTATTTCATTACTGGGGTTTATGAACAAAACAAGAAAGTGAGCTGCAAAGTCTGATTTTCTTAGGATACCCTTTCTTTTTGAAATTGTTCTACTAGAAAAGCAACTATAAGACCTAAATGATTGTTTTTAAGCATGTTAAAGCATGATTGCTTGATTGACAAAACCAAGACAGTGAACTCTTGGATGAGATGCATCTTTCCTTCAGCAGTCAATGGCTGGTTGTTCAGTGGTCATCTGAGATGTTTGGTATTTGAATGTTTCTTGGAGAGTGGAGGCAGCCTGGCATGGGCCGAGACTAACTGCGGCTCTGCCCTCAGATCCCTGACAGCTGTCTGCTGTTCAGTCCGATAATTCCTTCCAGCACGGGATGGAAATCCAGCTAATGTGGGCCGAGCTGCCCTCTTTCCTCAGCAGACTTTCTATCAGCATCTAAAACATGCTGTCTGCAGGTTTACCTGGACTATTGCTGAGCTAAATGAGAGTTTAAACACTTTAGCAATTAACTCTTTCTTCATCATTGACAGAATTTTCTGTCTTTTTATTTTTTAGTGCAGGGATGCTATTACAAATCTCTGAAAAAGTACTGAACATGCAAATCAAACACAGATGAGGAAGAAGTAGAAATAAGTGATTGCATGCTGCATGTAGCGGATAGGCCTATGTAAAATAATGCAATCAAGTATTAAATTGACCATGTTATGGGTTATGAAAGGCTAATATTTTGGTTTTGGGAGTTTAGGTTGACATGCATGCAAGGTCAAAAAACTTTTTTTTTAATATGCATTTTATTTGTACCTAATTTGCTCAATGACTCCCAAATGATTCATTTTGTAAATTATTATTATTTCCAAAACCTTTCTTTGCGTGACGTTAATCTGTGGTGATTGGTCGATTTCATTTAAAGCAGTGTTTGTGAGCTTTTAACACTTCAAAAGCAGCACCTAGTGGTTCCTTGTGTAAAAATACATATTAAATAACATATAAATCAAAACTGTGAAGCTTTTGGAGGTGTTGATAGACTCCATACATTTTGATCATCATTCTGAATCCCGTCCAGGTGTAGTCTTTGAAAAAAAAGTGTTTTGTCCCAGCTTTTTATTAAAAATGTTGCTTTTTTTTTAAGAAATGTGATAAAAAAACATCAATGCATGAAGCTACAATAAAATATTTTGTTTGCTTGCTTAAAAGCAAAGAACCTGTTCTTTCTTTTGACACATTTTATGTTCAGATATTCATTCAAAAATGAATAAATACAAAATGATGAAATATTTTCGGTTCAATAAATGTTTTCTGAAAATAATAAATAATGCTGGCAGAGAAAGAGTTAACACTCAATCTGCTCAACAAGTAGTTCTGAATTAGATTACTCCCATTATAATTAATCAATAAATTATATATATATTTCAGTTGTTCTTTCTATTAACCAAGGGTGTCCATGGCCTCAATAAGTTTGAAGACCCCTATAGACAACCTGGACATGGACATAAAGTGGCCTCAAAGTTTTCTAATTGTAACAGCCGAGTGAGACTGAGCCTTCCCAGCGGGGTTAAACTCACCTGCCTGCAGACAGTTTGCTGTGAAGCAACCTAATCACGTCCCAACAGACCACCATCTGCCCATATTAGCTTTTCAGTCACCCACCCACCCGCTGCCCGTCAATCTCACAGTCCAGCACACAATGCCTGGGCATCTCGCTGCCATGCAAGCTTCATTTATCTGCAGATTTGGGTCTGGGAAGAGGCAACGTCCTTGACTGTAAAGTAAACATGTCGGCAGAGAGTACTTTTCAACAGTCTGATTGTGTTGGACGACAGCACTTTGTTCTGAAGCAATTCATCATTCATTCACAGCTCTCTGTCAGAGATGAAACACTTGAGTTGGTGTTCAAAGGCGCTGAGAGGTCATGGGGAGAATGCTTTGTTAAAGGAGGAAATCCCACAGTGATATAATAGACAATTTGAGCATGTGGTCTATGGGGTCTTTTGATGCAATTGCAAACAGGCAATCCTTCTCACAACCTGTAATGAACTAGGGAAAAAAGCACCAGCAAGTCTGGGCAATTTCTGCCTAAGTTCTTTCTTCTGTGCACACCAGTCACAACATTCCTTTTTTTTTTTTCTCGTGACAAGTTGGGCTGAATGGATGTGTCTGAAGAGCTTGACAATTCACAGATGGACGCTTCATTTTCAGGAAACGATTGCTATGTGTGTGCATTTAAATAGGCTTAATGTTTTATTTTGAACTTATTTTTAAAAATAAGGTGAATATATTAACTGTTGGACACTGTCTATTGGACATAACAAGAAATAATCTAGTAGTAATGAAATAACGTGGTGCTTAAAGTGTACTTGAATACTTTAGTAACTTCTTTCCAAAGCAAGAGCTGCCACCTTGTACTCTCTGCCAACAAAACCATTCCCTCTTTTGAGACTCGTTTGTGCTTGACCTACATACTTTGCTGTATGGTCACAGCACAATTCAAAACAGACGCATTTCGAGGCGGTGTGTACCTGTGAGGCTTTAAAACCTAAGTCCAAATATAGAAACTCATTCATACAATGCCAAGCAGACCCATTGATCAACATTAGGTGCTCATACATCACCACAACACCTGTCTGTTCCTACCCCAGAATCATATTTCCAACAGACTGATGAATAGACTTAATGCCTGATTATTGCTTGCTGACAGAAAAACAGCTCCCTCGTCTTTCATTAGCTCTATTAATTGTCTAGTTGTGAGTGAAAGATGTGCATAAATCACATCCTTAAAGGTGCTGTATGTAATTTTTGGACTCTATTAAAGCATAAAATAGCTACTATTGTAGATATTTAAAAAACAAAGTTCAAATAATTGTTTCTGCAAAAAAACTATGTAACGGTTATTTTGCAAAATGTGTGTTCCGTGTTGGAATGTCTGTTTGTGTTTTGGTCTGTGTGACTCCACCCACTACGACGCCACACTTTAGCTAATAATATTTACACACCTCGGGGTTGCCAGTTGGTGGTAAACACAGCTGAATGAACTGTGAAAAAATTGCCTAATGTCATTTTTTTATGAAACCTGCCTACATTCAAGTGTTGATAAAAAATAAATAAATAAATGCTTGTTTGAAAGTAGAAAGTCTTCATTTTGATGTATTGCATGTTCAGATATTCATACAACAAAATATTCTGTGAAATTTTAGTGAAATCAGCAAAAACGCTGTCTGTGTCTGGCGTCTTTTTTTTTAAATGCTGGTAGGGAAAGAGTTAATTGTAAATATTAAAATTCTTTGAAGGCCGCACAGGTTATGGTCATGGTCCAGTAACGTCATGGAGTGTCACATGACTCACGGCATAAAGCATCCAGGCATAATCACGGGAGTTCTGGTTCTCGATTATATGTCTTAATGACAAGCGTGCCTTGAAGATCTGCCCCATTCCCATCAATATCTTCACAGTTCACCACTCATGGGTGTCAGCAGGCAATTCTAGAGGATTTTATGACTTTTGACTATAATTGAAGTTCTAATATGGATCTCACAGTCCCTCCCCATTATACCTCCCCTTGTCATCATCCTCTTCTGTCTCTTTTCATTCATCACCCGTTGTTTTTTCCAACTGCTTCGTCCAAAGGATTTTGCCTCGGTCTTTAGTCTTGGACATTTTGTACAAAACAGAGTGAGAGATGTTTTTTTTGCTTAAAACTGAATTGTGTATGGAAAAGGTATCTCATTTCCTCTAATGAGAGTTCTTCAACTCTTTTACTGACATTTTCATCTGAACTGAGCCGTGGGGTGCTGGCTGTCAGCATGAGGAGGAGATCTGATGCTGTGTGAGAGTCCGGCAACAGGTATGACCCTTCCCCAAGGACACAATGCCCTCTCTTTGTTCATAACCACTAGGTAAATGCCCCGTCGCTGATTATCTGCTAGCCCTAGTCGTTTGGCTGATTGATCCTCTAATCCCTTCAGCTGGCCGTCTGCCTTCCGTCCAGCTGCTCTCACAGAGCGAGGAAAGAGGTTGTCACGGCTCATTGTAGGGAAATAAAATACATTTTTCTCGGTGGAGAAGCAGAATTGCTTACACACTTCCTTGATTATCGCTTTCACTGGAAGCTGAATTTTTTTAAGTTTGGGCATTTTTCTTCAGGACACATCTAAATATTGTGCATATTTATATGTGACTAAGAGAATAACTAAATAGAGCTTTTATTCTTTCTCACTAGTATTGCTGTTTGAGCATAAATATAGATATGCAGAAGGAGATTTAAAGGGGATTCACTGTAACAAAAAACACTTTTTAAGAAGCTTGTTTATACTATGGCATGCTACTTGAGAATTCACAGTAGCTTTGTTTCAATTAACCATCAGATTTAGCAAATATATCAAATTTAGCAAAAAATCACATTTAGAAATTGCAAAATGAAAATACACCCACTAAAAACTCAGTTTCGCAAAAAAGTCCAATATATCCCAAAAGAGGTTTTACTCTCACACAGGATGTTTTTTTTAGGCATTTCGAAAAAGGGAGATTTTGCAGAACTTCTTCAGCTGTGCCATTTCTCAATAGTTTTTTTAATTGACATTTCTATCATGACAACTCTCTGAAGATTTTTGCATGGTGATGATATGACAATGTTAATGTATACATATGTTTGTGAAGGGAATTGAACTGTTATGCTGCTGTTGGTTATTGCTGTACTGTATTGTTGCAAGAAAGTACAGGAACTTTCTACTGCCAATATATACAGCAATATGGTGCTGTGAGTATTTAACCTACCTGGTCTCATGGCACAAATGTACCTTGGTGCACTGTTCAGCGACACAAGAAATATGTAACTCTTTTAGACACCTTTTATTCATTTTCACACAAATTTAAAGAGTGTCGATTAATAAAGTGTAATCATGTTATTACTTAAAAAAAAAATTTATATGCTGGGATTGAAAACTGATGCTTTTGAACATTGGCATCACACATATCCAGCTTAATATCTATGGCTTTTGATAGATGATTCATAGACTGTGTTACTATTCAGTTTGCCATGACAATAAACAATTCTGCTCACCATTGCTCACCTGAACTGTTGTCTTCGTCCATTGTCATTACTCTGCTGTGAAATAAACACTCTTTTCTCTACTTACCTCCTGTTCAGTGTCCGCTTCTCTAACAGAAGCTTGGACCAAGACTGTCATTCACAGCATGAGCACTCACAATCTGTTTCAAGAACTCGTCAATAACCTTCGGCGAGTTCTTCTCCAAGCACCACCACCACCAGCACCATTGCCGGATCCACCAGCCACTTTCACCACTCCTTTGCCTCCTACCATGTCCAGTCCCATGTCCCGACCGGCGCCCTACTCCGGCTCGGGCAGAGGAGTGAAAGGGATTCCTGCTGCAGTGCTCGATCACGTTTGCCATGCAACCCTCACTATATACCACCGATCATTCAAAATGTATTGTTTCTTGGTTGTCAGGACCAGCTTTACAGTGGGCGGAAACACTTTGGGCCCAAGCAGGACCCACAGTTTCAACTCTCCAGTCATTCATCACTCATTTCAAAGAGGTGTTTGATCGTACGGATGGAGAGGTGTCGGCGGGAGAACAGCAATATCACTAGCAATATTCACTGAAATTCTGTACCTTAGCAGCAGTAAGCGGTTGGAAAGAATGATCCCTTCTCAACACCTACCGGCAAGGATTGGAACCTAACCTTCGCTTGATGGCAGAAACATATGATGACTCCGTAGGCCTGTAAAAATGAATTCAATCTTCAGTTCGCTGTTCCTCCAGCCTCCAGTCATGCCTCCTCAATAGCCCAAGCACTGCAGCTATTTTGCCCTGCCGGCCGAAGATCACCTGCCCTCCAGAACCCAGCACCAAACCTATGCAAGTTGACAGAGGAAGGAGTGTTCTGCCCCAAGAGAGCTGCCCAGCTACCACCATATCACCATGGGACTGCACCATTGATCTGATTCCAGGTGAGCCAGTGCCCAAAGGCAAAATATTCACTTTCACTTTCGGAGCACAGAGCCATGATGAGGCCCTGAAACAAGGTTACATCTGCCCCTCTATGTCCCCTGCTGCTTCGAGCTTCTTCTTTGTGGCAAAGAAGGACGATGGCTTGCGGTCCTGTATCGATTGCCAGTCCCTTAACAGAACAACTGTGAAAGGGGAAGGTAAACGCTGTAACCATCTGGCCTACTCCCTCCACCATCAAAGTACTTCAAATATTCCTGGATTTTCCAATTTCTACCGCAGATTCATCCAGAACTACTGCATACTATCCAGTCCCTTCATGTCTTTCCTGAAAGGAAAGCCCAAGTCTCTGTCCTGGAATCCCACCATCTCCCAAGCCTTTGAAGCATTGAAATAAGCTCAAAGCTCATTTCCGCTCAGCCCGGCAGAAAAGAACTATGACATCGGCAACCGCAAACTTCTAGCCATCAAACTGGCTCTCGAGGAGTGGCGACACTGGCTGGAGGGGGGCTCACATCCATTCACAGTGCTTACAGACCATAAAAACTTACAGTACCTCAGAGATTGAATGGGATACCCCTCCAGTCACATCAGAGCCAGCCCCTGCCAATCCGCCGGGCTATCCTCAGCACCTCCGATTTGTTCCCCGGTCCGAAAGAACACCCATCATCAAAGTTACTCACACCTCACATGTTTCTGGTGGCCCAAGATGGCAAGGGATGTGAGAAGGTACGTGAGTGGATGCTGGGAATGTGCCATTTCAAAGAGTCTCTGCCAGTAACCAACCGCCTCTGATCACAGCTAGGAGTTGATTTTATCACCGACCTGCCCCCCTCAGAGGGTAACACCTGTGTCTTGGTAATAGTCAATAGTTTCTCCAAGTTCTGCCATGTAATACCTCTCAAGGGTTTATCGCCCAGATCCTATTCAACCAGGTGTTTCACTTCTACGACATCCCTGAGGACATTGTATCTGATAGGGGGCCACAGTTCATCTCACAGGTCTGGAAAGCCTTCTTTAAGCTTCTAGGTGTGACCCTCAGTCTCACGTCTGGGTACCACCCTCAAGCCAACGGCCAGACATAAAGGAAAATCCAAGAGGTGGGGCGGTTCCTCCGTACCTTCTGCCATAGTCGAAAAGACTCCTGAAACCAGTTTCTGGGCTGGGCGGAGTACACTCAGAATTCCCTTTGCAGCAATTAGTATCATGAAAGCTCCATACAAATAAACTTGAATTGAATAGAATTTAATTATTTATGGCTGGAAAGATACAAGTTATGATTATGGTGAGGATCGTGTCATTTCCAGAACATGGACTAAGTGGTTCACCAATCTTAAACATTTTTAGAAATTTAGATTTTTAAATAACCCGAAACCTGAATAAATAAGCTTACCATTGATGTATTGTTTGCTAGGATAGGACAATATTTGACTGAGATACAAAAATGAGGGTGCAAAAAAATCTAAAAACTGAGAAAATTTATTTTAAAGTTGCCCAAATTAAGATTTTACCAATGCATATTACTAATCAAAAAATAAGATGTAATATATTTACTCTTGTACATTTACAAAATATCTTCATGGAACATGATATTTATTTAATATTTAATTAACATAAATTAAAAACCCAAAATTTTGACCCATATAATGTATTTTTGGCTATTGCTGCAATTATGGTATTGATATGAATATACCCCAGCAACTTAAGACTGGTTTTGTGGTCCAGAGTTTTAGAAGGAAGGGCTTAAACTAGGAAAAGAGTTGCAGCAATGTTATAAAATATATTTTTTAAATAATGCATTTCTGAAACTATCAATCATGAAAACTAAATCTGAACTTAACTATTTAAAAAATAATATACTGTTCAATTGGCAATGGATGAATCTAGATAAAATTATTCCAATACTGCTAAATGTAGAGTCACGTTCTTAACTATACGTTTTGGGCTAGTTATGAATGAACATTTTGAGGTTTTGAAAATCTTTCCAAGTTTTAAATATTCCTGATTGTGATTCAATAAGTCTTTTAGTAGTAAGTCTTTCTGTAGTTTTCTATGCCAAATGTTAACCGATACTACCACAAAACATCTTGACAGTTTGGGATACAGTTTGGGCTGTCAGGTTCACATGACCTCCGCAGGGCTCTGCTCGGTTTAATTTGTTGGCCTGCTCTCACTTTTTCTCTCAGGGACTTGGCACAGAGAGGGGACTTGTTTTAAACCCCATCAAATGCATCTGGAAAAACGTGTATTATGAAGTATAAAGCATAGACTAACAGACGGACAATTTACTCTTTGTGTTTTGATCAGATTTGAGCAGGTGAACATAAAAGTGATATTGTTTTACATGCATTTACATCTAATGGCCATGACACACTGTGCTTATGGATTACAGTACAAGTCATAGTGAATAATGTATTACAAATGACATATAACCTAACATTATGAAGTCTAAGCTGTCATATCTGTTTCAAGTAAAAGCTAAAATACAGTTATAAATGTCATGTACTGTATGGAAAATCTTTGAGGAAGTGTTTTGATGAAATCCTGTTACTAAAGGATCATATTTGTAACTGACAAAACAAGACTTGTCATTTTGCCCTCGGGATCCCTGTATCATAACCAGCTTTCCGAGATCACTTCTTTTTGAAGTGTCAATGGAAAATTGTAAACTTTTTAACTGATTTATGTGACCTATATATGATGCAAATATGAAATGTGTTTGACTGCTCAGCCTTACATGTCCTTTAAAGGGAGAGTTCACCCCAAAATGAATGTACTGTCCTTATTTAAACATCCAAATCTGTATGACTTGTAAAACATTATTTCTGTACAACAAATCTGTGTGACTTGTAAAAGATTTTGATATTTTGAAGCATTGCTTTCATTTGCTTTCATTATGTTTTCATGAATTCTGGCAAGTTGTTTATGACCTCTTTTCACACCTGTTTTTTCTCATAAATAATTAGCTTGATGTTTAAATGGGTGGAGTATCTGAACATGGGAGCGTCATTGTTGTTTAATGGAATTTAATTATATATACCAAGTAGCTTTAGTGTAATTCTAGATTTTGCTGAAAAGTGATAACAACTTAGTAGCCACAAACGTTAATTATTAGTTGTAAAAACATGTATTTTACCTGGAGCCAAATTGATTTGTGAACAAAAATCAGTTTGTAAACAGACATATAATTTTTTTTTTCTTTTTTCCTTAATCGCAATTAATTGTTTTACAGCATCTATAATAAGATTTGTAGTATTTATATTGTATTTATTTTGAACATTTGGATTTACAAAAGGGGTTTACAAATCATTGTTTTTTACAGACCCCCAATCTATCCTTGTTGGAAATGCCTCTATTAATCCTCCAGTCATTTTGATATGTAACATTTCCAGACATGCTCAATATCTGTTGATGCTCTCACGCTTTGCATTTGCCAATAAACCTGCAGTAGCGTTCAAAGCATTCATTAAAATCCTCACAATGATAGGCTTAAAAGAAAACGAGTCCTGTTTTCACAACAGGTGTTGAAAGGAACAAGGTTATGTGCATGTTTGTGAGCATATCTTTGTGTTGTAGCTGGATTTGGAGGGGGTATGGTGATCCCACATTGCCTTCCAGGCAGCCATCTGGCCCTGCCACTGAAACCCACTCCCAGTGCATTTATCAGGCAAGCACAAAGCACCTAATAAACTCAATACTATGGCATAATTAGCCAAGCGAGAACTTAAAATGAGAGCAGATTAATGTTAAAGAAGTTGCATTGGTGGTACAGTCTCAGCAGGATCGGGCTGGTTGTTAGGATGCTGGCCGCCGCGGAGGCAGGAATGCTGCTGGATTGGAGCAAGGCAGAGTATGTGATGGCTTTAGCAGATGGGGGCTGCACAGCATGTCTCCTCTGTTTGTTAGGTTTGCTGTATATACGTTCACTTCTCACTTTTTTTGCGCTTTACATCAGCACATGGGTCCCGTCGTATTCCAAGAACTGTCTGTGATAGATGCCATCTGTCTTGCACATGCTGTCTTATTGTCATATCCGCAAGGATTTCCATTAGAATCGTCTTTGTTTATTCTGTTAAAACTCAAAATCTTTTTCCCTCTCATATCCGTTCTTCACCCTGACCTCTTTCTCTCCTGGCAGATGGCATTTATTTAGGGGGTATTTATCAGGGTGTAAATGTATTAATGAGTTTTCCATGCCCATTGCTTCAGGCTTTTGATGATCCTTACAAAAGAGAGCCATCCTTCAAAACATTACACTCTTAAAAATAAAGATCCTTAAAAGGTTCTTCACAGTGATGCCATAGAAGAACCATTTTGGTTCCACAAATAAAGATTCAGTCAAAGGTTCTTTAAAGAACCTTTATTTCTTGCCTTTTTAGAATCTGAAAAGCCTTATTTCATCCACAAAGAAGGTTAAGTGAAACAATAGGGTTCTTTAGATATTAAAGGTTCTTTAATGGTTCCATTTAAACAAAAAGGTTCTTCTATGGCATCGAGAAGCACCTTTATTTGTAAGAGTGTACTTACTGTACACTATAGTTTATAGCATTGCTGCTAGACTCTGGTGTAGGTCTGGTAGAGATTGAGATTATAATGAATGGCTGATAAAAGCAACTGTTTAAGATTAACATCAGCTGTCCTTCAAACTCCGCCAATCTACTCTTTGAAATCTGAAACGATTCAAAGAAGGCAAAAACTACCAGTGAACAACTTGAAGTCAAAACTATGTGTATGCTATGGCAGATAATGGAAGTAAAATGGATTGCTGGGTCTCATGTTACTTTTTTATCTGAAGAACATCAAGACAGAAAATGGAAAGCACGATTGCTATCTCAAGACAAAAATGAGGACGTAAAACAGTGTGTTATTCTCAGGTACTGAAAAGTACAACCTGAATTCTGGAAATTTTGGGACATTTTATAAAATTTGAATGAAATGAAAAATAAAAGACTGAAAAGTCAAATGAGTCAATATTTTATTCCCAATAAAACATAACTGTCATGGATCGCGCCTCTGTGGCCCTCTCCAACGGACAGCAGCGGGAACCTTCGCCCGAATATTAGTTCCTACCCGGACCCT
>JAUMHI010000055.1:15866779-15884049 GCA_032359435.1 Enteromius unitaeniatus
AGAGGAGAACTGGACCCAACTAAGCCTGGTTCTCCCAAGGTTTTTTTCCCCATTCTCTCATGGATAGGGTTTTGGTTTCTTGCCGCTGTCGCCTCTGGCTTGCTTAGTTGTGGGCACCTGATTTCCAGTGATTACCGACGTCTTGGCTACAGAGACCGTCTCTGCATTTGATAAATAAAGTTTAATTCTCGTCATTATACTTTACCATTACTCGGTTCTCCTATTTGATAATGTTCAGTGCTTTGCTACAATCTGTATTGTTAAAAGCGCTATATAAATAAAAGTGACCTTGACTTGACTTGACTTGACATTTATGTGGCTGTTTGCGTGTTTATCTGTGTGTGGGTATGTATGTGAGGCTCATAGCTCACTGCACTCTTCTGTGCTATCTCTCTCTCTCCGTCCATGCCTGGTCAGCATCATGTCCCATCAATTTCCCACCCATTGACTTCACATGTATGCACCTGCAGAAAGAAGGGAGCGGTAAGTAGCATCTCCACAGCCCTCCCCCAGCTCGTCCATCGCTGCTCACAAGCTCTCTTTACTCATTTCGAAATCAGAGTTTTGCTCCGCCCCTTCCCTTTTGCCTTCTCCCACAGACAACTTCTCACACTGCCCTATTTTGACTGCAAACCACAGTAAATTTCCATCTATCCAAGTTATATCGTGAATAGGCATATTTTTTGGATGTACTTGTTGCTTGCCAGAGGTGATGGTTATTGATAGTTTGTAGGGAAGTTGTTTAACATTAGGGATGTAGAATACGGTCATGTGCCTAATTACTACTAATAAACAGCTAATATTCTAGTATGCATGCTAATGAGCAACTAGTAAAGAGACTAAAATAAAGTGTTAGCGAATAAATTATTTACATGTATAGTTTTACAAGCATAAATATATACACAAACAATATTTTTACTTTTACTGTATACATGGGTCAAAGACAAGCGAGGGTTTAACAACAACAAAAAAGTAATACTGTTTTAAACTTTTGTTATTTTTCAGTTTTTCAAAAATAAAAATCACACAATTATCTGATTTGCTACCCACTAAAATTTGATTCGGTCTAACAATCCTCTCTGGCATATTTACAAGAAAAATCTATTTGACACATTAAAAGATGATTTACTTTTACCCCAAATACTAATTAGTTGTAATTTTACAATTTGCCACTTTGCAAGGTTTTGCCCATTTTATTAGTAAGACGTTTTGTACTCATTTAAAACACAATAAAATTTGATATGCTACCTTATTCTTTCATATATTTAATATGTACATGTATTTAATAAATTTAGTTTTAGTTGTTACATAAATACATTTTATTAAAAAAACAATTTAGCGCCGTTAGCCTCGTGGACAGTGTGTCGACACTCAGGGCAGCACATCATTTTGTGAATTTCCTTTTCTACGGACATCTTAACGTCTTTGCCCCATATATATGTGTTTATGTGTGTTTACATATAAATAATAAATATACACAAGTATGTAAACGTAAACTTTTATTTTGAATGTGACTGTTTTGCAGCTCTTTTACAGTTATCATGAATTATATACCCATGAGAGAGAGCCCTAGTATACCCCAGATGCCCATTTTCTAGCATTCAAGTCAGCCAAATGCAGTTCTGACGTCAAATGGACTCTAAACACTCTCATGTGAAAACGCCTTCGGTTTTCGAGACTAACCCTTCTCACATGCACCCAGTCGGCTGACTCCCACTATTTACCATCTGGCATCAGCTTTCTCGTAATCAACCACCATGTCAGACATCGAGGCAGTGCCAATTTGATCGGCTAAGTTTCCACAGCAGGCCCCAGTCCAGTGCATTCCCTGCCCTCTCGGATCAACGTGATTTCTGCTCTGAGCATGATTCCCTGCATCATGCACGATAAACAATGGCTGATGTAGAAGCTCTTTAAAGGGGGTAGGGTTAGAAAATATCCTCAAATTTGAATTCTGTCATTAATTACTCATCCTCATGTCCAAACCCATAAAACCTCTGTTCATCTTCGGAACACCAATAAAGATGTTTTTAATGAAATCAGAGAGCTATCTGACCCTCCATAGACAGCAACACAGCTGAAATGATCCCAGATCCAGAAACATAGTAAAAACTGTCCATGTGACATCAGTGGCAGAACTTCTGTTTTTTGACGCTACAAGAATACTTTTTTTTGCGCAGAGAAAACAAAAAATGACATCATCTACTTAACCATTCTTCACCCCTGAGTGATTTGTGTTCTGAAGATGAACGAAGGTCTTACGGGTTTGGAACGACATGAGTGTGAGTAATACATTTTTGGGGGGGATTTTAACTCTTTAAAATCTTGAGCTCCAGAACGTATGCATTGAACGTTTGCCTGAGCGGTTGAATGTCCTTCAGCTGCGCACTCTTACCCAGAAGCGTCACCTGCCAAATAACACAGTGTTATTTCCACAAAGCGTTCTGAGGAAGGTTTTATGTGCTGTTTGGCTCGCTCACTGTGTGTCAGAGCAGATCTGATTTTTGCGCACCCGTTGTGGACCTCTAACTCTGTGTGGAAGTGTATGCGATCGAACTCTTGAGTTATGCTGCTGATATTTGTTTTAATGGCAGTGCATGTGTCTGTGTGTCTTTGTCAGACCCTGTACCAGTGTTCATGTCATGGCAAGAGGAGACAGAGTCAGGAGAGGCCCAGCTGTCTCCGTTGGCGGGCCGCATGATGCCCTTACCTCTAGAAGACGATACTCAGCCGCTCCTGGCCCGTCGCTTCTTGGACTTTGGCCACAGTCAGCGGTTCTTGCAGCAGGACCACGATGCTACATCCACCAAAGCTTTGTCTTGTGGGAGGTGAGCAGAGAGACCGCTTATGAATGACTCGGATACACCGTCAGTCAAACTCACGCTGGTGTCACGTCTTTCTCAGGCCTCGCCGTGCTTCCCTCACTTCCAAAGACAGTGTGAAGGGAGACACCGTCTCCCACCAGCTCACCAAGAAACTCCAGAACCTCAAGAAGAAGATCAAGCAGTTTGAGGAACAGTTTGAAAAAGAGAGAAACTACAAGGTTAGAGTCATACGCACTAGTGCTTCTTATCTTCTGCCTTAATATTGTGAAAGTGTATTGAAATTTAAAATAATATATATATATATCGTCCATTGTCTTCATTTGTAAGTCACTTGACTAATGTAAAATTAAATATAATAATTTCAGAAATCATTGGTTCAAGTTTTTGTTTGTGCTTCTTTTCAGCCGTCTCACGCAGACAAGGCAGCTGATACAAAGGTGCTGAAGTGGATGGCCGATCTGACCAAAATCCGCAAGCAGCTCAAAGGTGAGGGTGTCTGTGTGGTCCGGGTGTGGAGTTTCTAAAAGTCAGTGTCATATGTTATTGGGCGGTCTTGGCCCAGGTCTTCTCCCCTGTCCTCTGTGGGAGAAGTGCACCTTACACTGCATGTCTGTAGAGGCTCTGGGGCTCTCTCTCATGGGACCACCCTCATACTCTACTGGAGAGTCCTCCGCTCACTGTGTTTGGCCCCCCACACTTCCCATCATCCATTTCCATTTGATGCCCCCCATCAGAGGTGCACTGTCGTATAAAGTCTCTCTTTCTTTTTAAATAAATCCACTCGGATGGCCCGCATCGGCAGGACGACAGCACCTCTTACCCAAAGGTTCCCTGAGGCACCAGGCCGTGCTTCAGTCATACAGACGCCACTCGTCCTCTTCCTCCGTCCCGAACACACCCCATTTTACACTGTCACGCCCCCTCAATGCCTCTAGACAGGCGCCCCACTTCTGTAAGTACTCTTAAGCAGCAGTAAGTAGACTTGAGTTTGACACTCTCTGCTCTCATCTCTCTCTCTACATTTCTCTGACCGCGGTCTCGAAGACGCTTTCCCGCTACGGGACGCCCTCAGCCACGTGTCTCAGCTTCTTTAATCATCTAAAGTGTATGTTTATGAGGATTTCATATCAGGTTCAAGGGCTCACAGGCTGCTCTCAGTCGCAGAGCCTGTGTTTCCAAAATGCTTCTTTGGCCCTCTAATAGTGTATTTTGTGAGGTTGTCCGTGCGCTACTGATGGACTTTTTCATAGTTTGCGGTGATGCTAAGTGAGATCGATCACTGGCCTTGTATTTTTTTCAGTTAGTGTTAGGGCTGCACGATTAATCGCGATTGGTCATGCGCATCCTGTCAGAGAACAGTTTAGTGATCAGTAGTAAATCTCCATCCAAAACCGAGCCAGAGAAAATGGCAAAAGAAATACAGAAAAGCTCTATAGGGGCAGCTGAATAAATAGATTTTTTTTCTTATATATGCAATAAAAGAATACCAAACACAATTACATAGGCAAATTGTGACCCTGGATCACAAAACCACTTTGGGGTATATTTGATGCAAAACAAAAGGGTGTACCAAATATTGCCCTATCCTAACAAAACCATAAATCAACAAAAACGTATTTATTTAGCTTTCAGATATCGATTTTGAATCAGTAACACTTGTAACAGGTTTTGTGGTCCAGGGTCACACAGTATTTAAGAGTAAGGGTCACACGATAATGTGAGAAGGGTCTAAATTGAAAGAGTAACCAAAAAAGAAGTTTGGATATTTTTTAACAAATTTGGCAACCCCAGAACACTTATTGTAAAACAAATGATTGATTGTTTCCTCACACTGAAGGCAAAATGAGTTCATTTAGTTTGTAATTTACTGGATAGCCATTTTAATGCAGACTTTGACAACTTTATTATGTAAGAATTTTTGTAAAATCCCAAAAATTGATCCAAAACTCTTTCCATTATATATCACTAAATATGTTATTCCAGAAACTCACACAAGCAGGTACAGAAATCTGAGATCTATTATAAATTGAGTAGGATAATTATAATTATTATAATAAAGTGCATATAATAATTCAGTACCTTTATCACTGCATAGAATATTCAGATCATCTGCTTATCAGTAAACTACTGACATTGAGATTTACTACTGATTACAGAACCAGCTTTACTGACGAGATGCACACGGCAATCACATTCGATTAATCGTACAGCCCTAGTTAATGTGGTCAACTCCATCCTGAATGCTACCAGAAAACCTCCTGGCTTCTAATTCGCTCTTTCTTTTTGTCTTTCTCACCCAGATGCCAAACACAAGGCTGAGAGTGAGCTGACTCCGCAGACGCGTCCACGCAGTAACACTCTGCCTAAGAGCTTCGGATCCACCCTGGATCAGTCGTCTCACGAGGACATCCTGGAGAGCGAGGCTCGAGGTCACCGGCCCACACGAGAAGAGACGCTAGAAGTCATTCAGCACTGCATCCAAACCAAACGAGCCGAGGACGGCTGGCCAGAGGACGTCAGAGTGAGTCCAGCTTCTTTAACTTCAATCAGCAGCTTTGATGTATTTTGAATTCTCTCAAAAGTTCTCAGGAAGTTAGATTTGTAAAATCTATATTATACGGCTATATTATACCAATCAAGTAATAGACATTTTTATAGCCTCGATGAAAGTCTGTTATTGTTATCGTTATGTTTTCTCAATTGCCATTTAAGGGAAGGGGTTTTGTTTTATATATCTAGTAATATTCAGCTATTTAAAGTCATGTAGTTTATCCAGCTGTATCTAAAACTAATTTGAGAATTTAATTTGTTGCTTTGCATAGAAAATGACCAAGGAGCAGCTTACCAGTGAGAAAACAGTCCTGCAGAAGAATCTTCTGTACTATGAGGGACTTTATGGGCGCCCGGTATGCGTCTCTCTCTCTCTCTATCACATGCACGCTCTTTCCTCATGAATGCAGTGCTCTGACAAAAGTGTCCTCCTGCAGGTGACCCGAGAGGAGCGCTTGGCTGTGAAACCCTTGTATGGCAGATATCGTCTGGTCAAGCAGATGCTCACCCGAGTCAGCATCACCCCTATCATTGTAAGACGCCCTGTTCCTCTTTTTTCACACCCACATTAGCCTTTTGGATATTTGGGGTTACAAATGATACATAATTAATGTTAGCAATCTGAAACTAAGTCTGGAGTTTATAATTAATGCCAATTCTAAGAATGATATTGCAATATGATAGGATTGTGAAATAAAAGCTGACACTGAGATGAAATAAGATCTAGTGTTGTTTTAGGATTGTGTGGTACGCTGGCTAGACATTTAGCACAGAGGAAGCAGAATAACGGCTCTCCTCTCTCGCACAGGCTTCTCCCTCCAGCAAACGGCGCAATCAGATGTTACAACCCATCATCGAGGGCGAAACCGCCCACTTCTGCGGTGAGATCGAGGAAGAAGAGGAGGAGGAGGCTAGGGGCCAGCAGGAAAACGTGGAGATGCTGAGCGAGGCCTCAGAAATCATCATGGACCCAGTAGCCCAGCCCAGCTCCCAGCAGCCCACTCAGGAGAACATCCTCAGCTCTGGGAAGCTCAATCTCGATCTGCGTCTGTCCAGTTCCAACGCCTCCTCCATGTGAGTGTGTGAAATCGTTACTAACTGTATCTAGAACAGTAGAAATGCTGTTTCATGTGGATTTAAAGAAATGGTTCACACAGTTTTGAACGTTTACTCACCCTTAATATAGCGCTGCATTAAAAGACACACGCAATCTGATTTCTAAATTAAAATCTATTTACATCAGGCAACTCTACCTCAAGAACAGATCACTTGCTCAGCAATGGCTCCTCTGGGTGCCGTCAGAATGAGAGTCCAAACAGCTGATAAAAACATTGCAATAATCCGCAAGTTATACACCAGTCCAGTTCATCAGTTAACATTTTGTGAAGTGACAAGTGACGTTATTAACTTGAAACGGTTGTTTTTCTTCAGTAAAAAAGTCGTCTGGTCTGAATCTGGAGAGAAATATGTGCAGTTCAAGCATCGTTTGGACTCTCATTCTGACGGCACCCATTCACTGCAATGCTACATTTGTCCAAATCAGATGAAGAAACAAATCTCTCTATATCTAAATATTGTCAGCAAATTTCCATTCTTGGTTGAACCATTCCTTTAAATCTGAAGCATTGTTGAAGGCCTCAACCTAGAAATACCCAGCAGGTCTTACAGCGTAACCTACATTTGCAGAGACCTCGATTCCTTCACCTTGATTTATGTGCATGTGCGTCCACACACGTAGTCTCGCAGGTAGGACCAGCAATCGGCTCATGCTCTCATCATACGAGCTCTATTAATAGAGTTTGACAGAGAACTGGAGATCTGCAGGAGTCAGTGACCTGAAAGCTGGATCAAGCCGTAATCCTGCATGAAGGAAAACAACTGCACAAGCAGCCAGATCTAAGTCTAGTGTACTGTATTGGGTGCCACCGGGATCCACGTCACCTTGTTTCTAACTTTTACCGACCCGAGTTAACCTCAGAGTCGTTCAAAGGTTATATCCCGCTTAGGAGTGTTTGGAGTACACAGCTTCCTGTTGCTATAGCACCCGGAGAGCTACAACTCCGTGTATGGAAAACAGCAATTTAACACCCCCCTCCGTATCCCACAGGCCCGAGCTCCTGGAACAGCTGTGGAAGGCCAGAGCGGAGAAGAAGAAACTGAGGAGGACCATCAAAGAGTTTGAAGATGACTTCTACCAACAGAACGGCAGGTAAGCCTCCCACGCTCCGCTCGTTTCATCCAAACATGCAGGACATGTTTTTGAGGTCAAACACACTAGACAGGAGTCAGCCGTGGGCGATTATACCAATTTTGGTAAACCAATAGAAATGCGTGATGTTTTTAAGCAGGGAACATGAGCTGCTTGTTCCAAAGCAGTTAGTTATCCTGCTAAGCTACTTCAGAGATTATTCTAATATGCTGATTTATAATCAGTGTGAACAAGGTTTTTGGTGCTTAATGTGTTTAGGAACTGTGATGCTTTTTCAGGATTCTTTGTTAAATAAACACGGCATTTATTAAGAATAGAAAACCTTACAATATATAGCAATATACTCAAACATACAACAGTTCAAGGTAATTTTTTGGGAAAGAACAGGATGTGCAAGACTTAAAAAAGATATCCGTTTTGAATAATTGTGCTCTTTAACTCATCAAATAATATTTCCCAGCATTGCTAATAGTTTAGTAAAACATATAAAGAAATTGATTTAAAGTGACAATAAAACACATTTATAACGTTACAATGAAAATGACAAAATAACTGGGAAAAATGCATCAGTTTTTATAACTATATGAAACAGCACGTTTGTTTTTAGCATCGAAAGTAGTAAATATTTCTTGAGCAGCAAATCAGCATATTAAATGATTTCCGAACGGTGACAATATTGCTGCTCTCACTCTATTACTATAGCTTTTGACATTTTGCTTGTAATGTTTTTACTTGAAACAGAAAGCATCGTGAAACAGAAAGCAGGAGTCTTTTGTACATCTTTAACACGCTGGCTTGTTTTAGCTTTAACAGGTTGTAGCAATTTTCTTGTTGATATATGTTGCACAAGTCTGTGTAATCCGACACTGCGTGATAAGACCCTCCTCTGACGAAAGTTACAGTTGCTCCTGTAAACACTTAGTACACCTGACCCTCCGCCAGATTCAGTTCATCATGATACAACTGACACCGGTCAGCCACCGAGTAACCTTTAACTCAATCTTATTGCATGCTACGTAATGCACTGGAGTTCTACATCAAAGCATCAGGTTTTATCTTTATCACTTCAGCATTGTTCTCAAAACAACATATTTTTAATTTCCACCCACAGGAATGTTCAGAAGGAAGACCGCATGCCTATGATGGACGAATACAAAGAGTACAAGCGCATTAAAGCCAAACTGCGGCTTCTGGAGGTCCTCATTAGCAAGCAGGATTCATCCAAGTCCATCTAAAATGGTCCCGTTTGCATCAGTCATGGCCTGTATCATGAGAGTAGCCCATCAACGTCCACCGCCGTCCCTCCTCACTCAACCACCGGAGGAGAAGAAACACCTGTACTCCATCATCTACAAAATGGCCTACAGGAAGAGTTTGATTTTCAGACTTTTTGTTTTTCTCTTCCGCATTGACGAGCTTTCTCATACTGAGAACCATGCTGCGTTGAGTATCGCATACATATATATATATATATATGGACATCAAGCACTAAACTCTTCCTCAGACCACACAGATGGTCATCATATTTCAACACCCCCCTCCTGAATTCATCGTGGTCTTCATGGGTGTGATCTGGGTTCTGTGTATGTACAGATCTACACTATTCTGTACGTAGGCTTAAATATTTCAATGTTTTTCTCGATTGCGACGTATCCTGGTGACAAATCAGAGGACTCTTGTATCAAGCTGGTGCTCTTTATTTTTTTTGGGAATGAGACTTGGGTCATCGGATCGGACTGACGAAAGCTACTCCAGCTGGACTGTCACTGTCAACTCTTCCTGATTCAGATGTAAATTACACAAAGCTGTACGTCTGCATTAATATGCACCTGACTAACAGACGATGTAATGGAAGTCTATATATATATATATATATATATATATATATATATGCCAAACTGACATGTTGGTTCGCAGTGGTACATAATAGACCATTTCTGACACTGTAGTTAATATAAATAGATGGATTTTGTTTTTTTTTTTGGTTTTGTACGTAAATGTGTCCTTATTGGTTTTTCTCACCTCTAGACTCTTGGTTTGCCGGTGTGCACACATTCAGTCTGAAAGCATCCGCTCCAGACCAATAATGCTATTGAAGCATAATTAAATGACCCTGACTCCCGATATGTGACGTACATGCTGTCATCATCGTGTCACGTGACTTCAGGTTTCCTGAATCACCTGATCTGTCACGGTCACTCTTCATATCGTAACAGTATCGGCTGCTGGCATTGAGCTCAACTGATGATAAAGTCTTATCGAAAAAGATAGTGAAGGAAGAAGGGGTCCGATGAAAGGAACCGCTGGTCAAGTGTTTGATATCGGCGAATGCACAGAAGGGATGCTTTTCGTGACTGATGAAGGAGGTGATGGAGATTTTTTGCACAGCATTCTGGGAATGCAGTACATTTTGTTTGTTCCGGATGTTTCTCGTTTATTCAAGCACTACTTGCGGGTTGTTATCGGACGTGTCCTGGCCCATCTATCACTGTGTGGTGTCGTCCTTTTTTATGAGCATTATTTTGTACTCTGTTTTTTTATCGTCTCACTTTCCGCATTTCATCGTAATGGCGTGACATCTTCTGTATTAGTGAAGCTCCTGCTTTGTGCTGTTTTGTATAAGCTTGTCAGTAGTAGGTTTGCATGGCAGAAATTTGTATTTCTATTTTTGTGCCATGAAAATGAAGCAATAAATTAGCACGGGGCCTGTACCAGTGGAATGAGAGCCCTCCTGTATCCAGTTTGTTCATTTTCAATAAACAGCTTGTGAGTATTATTACCTGTGGTGTTCATACCTTTTTGTGTTCTAAAAGTGATTCTATAATTGCGGGTACATTTATTGTGTCTGAAGTCAAATTCTGTTAACAAGGTAGAGGAACAATGCTGACAATAGTGTAGCAGAGTTGACGGGTTTATTTTATTTTGTGCAAAAACTCCACTTGCTGGCATAACTGCTAAGAATCAATCACTTTTATTTCTATAGCTCTTTTATCAATACAGATTGTAGCAAAGCACTGAATATTATCAAATAAGAGAACAGAGTGATGGTAATGTATGATGAAGAGTTTGGCTGAAAAAATAACTTTGGATACTAAATGTACCCTCATTTATACGATCAACCATACATGCATATATATATATATATATGTGTGTGTGTGTGTGTGTGTGTGTGTATACCGCTATGGCTGGAAAATAACAATGAATTAATTTCTTTCATCTATTGGATTGTGTTTACTACACCTGCACTTTACAATGATGCACAAATAGTCAGAATTATTGCACAGTGTGACAAAAATGATGCTATATTGCAGCTGTATCCCTTCTAGCCGTAACTATTGTCCATTATCAATAGAGTGGATGACGCACAGCTCACAAAGAAGTCCCTTTCAGAGCAAGATCAATGCAGGGAGTCTGTGTGACTGACTTGAACGCATTGGCAAATCTGTGTGGGAAATCTTTTGTCCTCACAAAATTCCTGATGGCTGGATTCTTGCTGCAGAAGCTGGACCAAATGATAAGCGTTGCTTGATTTTGCAAACGTTCATTTAGAAAAGGTGCTGTTTTTTTTTAAACTGAACTAAAGCATAAAAATGCCATGTGCTTGCATATATTTAGGATGATTTCACATATTTTTCAAGTATGTTTATCTGAAAAACAGATTTTCTAAACGGGAAGCCTGAAAACAAACTTGGTCAGAGATCTACCCGACCTAAAAAGCCTCGGCATTCATCTAAAAAGCTCTATGATCACCACAAGTCAAATCACCAAATTAACTTGCAGTCTTAAGCACATTACCTTCCATTTGCGCTAGTTCCTGTTGTATGCCCTCAATCTGGCAACCCAGGTGAGTGCCCAGTCTGGATTAGGCGGGAGTAAGATTTCCTTACAGAAGTGCATGCCGAAATCTGAAGATTTGTACAAATACACAGAAGACAGTGAGATAAAACAGCATTATTAGCCTTTTTTATAGATTTAAATCAAATCCTTGCTGCCTCTGGCTCTGAGTCGCTGGTGAAGTTAATAATGTTACATATAATGTTCAGTTTCTTGCACAGACATATTGTTTTGTGAAATCACCGAGGAAAACAGTTTCAGCTAAAAAAAAATATGAATTGCTATTCTACTGAAGAAAAAAGTCGCCTACATCTCGGAAGCCCTGAGGGTGAGTAAATTAACAGCATGTCTTTTGAATCTTTGAACTACTCGCTAAAAACAATATATCGTTAATGTAACACCGGAAAAAAAAAATATTAATTAACCTGACTGAAAAAAGGATGTTTGGAATGTTAAATAAACACTTAAAGCTGTCCTTTTGTAACGAGGACACCTATCAGGCTTCAGCATTAACTTACACTAAAAGTCCATGAACTAGACAGAATACAATGTTGTTGCTGTAGTTTACCAGTAGTGGCTACAAGTGTAACAAGTCTATTCACAGAATATATAATCGAAATATACTTTACAGGCTCAAAATCAGCTTGGTGAATGCAAATTTAATGCAAATCTATAATCACGTGTTTCGGATGATTTTCACTTTCATCTTGGCCGGGCATAACCCACTGCTGCCCTCTAGTGCCAGTCACAACACAGCAATCAAACTCTCTTAACAAAGCGTAATTTATTAATACATCTTGTTTAGAAATACATAAATACCTTGTTCACAAACCACATTCGTGCGTAATCCATAGATGATGCACCGCACTGGAATGTCATAGTTTTAGTCATGGATCATGATGTAGAAAGACCTCAAACGCAATGGCAGCAGTTACACCAGGCATAGCGCAATATAAACCCTAAAAACAAGGATTTACTGCATAGTATGACTTTCAGATCAGAATATATCCAAATGAACAAGAAAGTAGGGCATTGTGAGAATGAGAATACGTAGGAATGTTGGCAGTGTTTTGTTAATAATTTATATTTGTTACCAATGAAATGATCAGTACTGTAAATGGGAATGGTCTACGGTAATACTTTACAGATCCTATAACCCAGTAATGAGAAAAAAACCCCATCATATTTTCAAATGAAAATAAAACGGTCTTTCAAAGTCCAGTTCTGGTCATAAATGATGCACTTGGCATGAACCTGTGCGCTCTTGATATTTACCTGCTATTGGAATAGTACCAGCTTTCCTAAAGATGAACAGTGCGACTTGACCAAATAGCCAGTTCTATTTCAGTGACTGCATCTAAAGAGAGAGTCGTCATGATCAAAGAAAGACTCTGTGTGTCCAACATGGACGATTGCACACCAAACCGCATCATGAAAGTGCTTATGTACAAGTAACTAACATACAGTATTATCCATATGAACGATGAGTTACATTTGGCACGTGCTCACATTTACTGTTGTTCGTCCAATTTTCACAAGCAAATTCATTTCAATAGGAATGGATTCGAGCTGAATTTTTGCTAACGTGACCATACCTCCACCCTGTGAGATGAAAATGATCGCTTTAGCAGTTTAACATCCTGAATACTTTATGGCACGAAAGCAGCTGGTTAAAACAACTCATGGGCTTGTTCCCATAATACTTTTCATATAAAGATAAAGTAACCCTGTAACCAAACCAACAGAAGTCAGTGATATCCAGTCCTGGTCCGCTTTAAAGGGTGCGATATGCATTAGTGTTAGCCTGTAGAAACAGTTTTGACATCATATGGACTGTTCCTGCGATGCGAGTGTTTGTTCAGAGCGTTGTCAGTCAGTAGTAAAGCAGGCAGAGAGGCTTCTTTTGGCACAATCTTCACCTGCAACAGCTCATGTAGGCGTCCCGTATATTTTCTGTCCTGGCGGATCAAAAACGAGGTCTCGTTTAATACGACTTCATGGCCTCTCTGTTAATAACAGGGCTGAATGGCACTTTCTGGAGACTGGGAGAGGTCAGGGCTCGGTGTGTGTGTGTGTGTGTGTGTGTGTGTGTTTGAGAGGCAGCCAGGCTTTGAGATCCGAGAGCTTCGAGCATCTGCCTTAAATCACCGTCTGTCTGTCACAGCTCAGCCCTCGAGAGGTGCGAAGAGACCTGCTGCCCAGAATCTTTAGTCATAATGGCTTGTCGATAACTGACACCCCTGAAACAGACGAGTGAGTGGTTTAGTTTGGGTTTAGTGGATGAGTTCAATATAGAGGTTGTGAGAGCGAAGCAGACCTGCGTAGCTACGTCCGTTGCTCATGTTGGTGGGAATGAGACTCCATTTATCGGCTGCAGGGTCGTAGTACTCCACAGAGGACAAGTTGCACGAGCCATCATCTCCTCCAATCACATACAGTAAACCATTTATGGCGCACACTCCTAGAGACAAACACAAAGGTTGGTTCGGCTGAGAATTAAACTCTGTCATTAGTTACTCACCCTTGTGTCGTTCCAAACCCATAAGACCTTTGTTCATCTTCAGAAGACAAATTAATATATTCGAATGAAATCAGAGAGCCATCTGACCCTCCATAGACAGCAACACAACTGAAATGATCCCAGATCCAGAAACACTGGTAAAACTTTTTTTTACAGTTTTGCAACAGTAGGATCATTCTTCTCACGTCTTTCACCATTTTAGAAAGTATGTGTAGATTTTCCTCTACGCGTAAACAACCACAGATTAAATGCGCATGCTTTCCCCCGAATGTAAACAAGGCTGATTACGTCAAATACATTAAAGCGGTGTGACGCACTCTTAATAAGTCATGGGAGATGAATGTTTGAGTAAAATATGTTATTTTCTTCATGCAAAAAATGTTTCTCATCGTCGCAAGACTAAAGTTGATTCACTGATGTCACGTGGACTGTTTTACAGATGTTTTTACTCCGTTTCTCAAACTGGGATCATTTCGGTTGTGTTGCTGTCTATGTAGGGTCAGATAACTCTCTGAGTTCTTGAAAAATATCTTCATTTGTCTTCTGAAGATGAACGAAGGAATGACATGAGGGTGAGTAATTAATGACAGAAGTTTCATTTTTGGGTGAACGAACCCTTTAGCTCACTTCCCCCTTTATAAACAATGGTTTTAAAGTTCTTGAAACAGATCCGGTGTTCCTGTGACCCTGGACCCTGGTGATATACACGGTGATATATGTGACCCTGGACAACAAAACCAGTCGGAGTGTTCATTTTCTGAAATTAAGATTTATACGTGATCTGAAAGCTGAATAAATAAGCTTCCCATTGATCTATGACTTGGATGGATAGGGCCATATTTGACTAAGATACAACTGTATGAAATTCTGGAATCTGAGGGTAGAGAAAAATCGAAATGCTGAAAAAAATCACCGTTAAAGTTGTTCAAATGATGATCTTACCAATGCATATTACTAATCAAAAAAGTTTTAATATAGTTTTGGTTAGAAATTGACTAAATATCTTCACGGAACATGATCTTTACTTACTACCCTAAGGATTTTTGTGGTCCAGGGTCACATATGTGACTCCAAGTGTCATTCTGTGGACTGTGGAATGAAAAATTAATGATACATTTTTCTTTTTATAGATGCTAAAACTCATTAGGACATTAAGTAAAGATCATGTTCCATGAAGATATTTAGTAAATTTTCTACCATAAATATATTCAAACTGTAACACTTATTACGTTATTTAACACAACTTTAGTAAATGCTGAAATTAAGATTAGCATTAGTTAAGATGAATAAATGCTGTAGAAGTATTGTTTATTCTTAGTTCAGCTTAACTAACGTTAACTAAAGAACCTTACCATTAAAACATAACTTTTGATTAGTAACATGGATTGCTAAGAGCTTCATTTGGACAATTTTAAAGTTGATTTTCTCAATATTTAGATTTTTATCACCCTCAGATTCCGGATATTCAAATACTTGTTTCTTGGCCAAATTTCATCCTATCCTAACAGACACATCATATTAACTACTGCCCAAAGTAGTGTAAGGCAGAACAACCAGTCCATTCTGCTGCCACCTACTGATCATCCACTGCAGCCTGAAAGTGCAAGTAAAATTAATATATCAAGTTTGAAACCTTTCTAAAATCATATTTATGTCATTCTGATCTCAGTTTGTTCGAAAATGAATATGTGGGTTTCTTTGGACTGTTTGTAAGCAGTCATGAGTTATATGAACAGAGAATAATCAATTCAGTGATTCATTTTATACAGATAAGTTTATATAAGGATATGTTAAATTGAGAAATCGCGTGAATAATGATAAACATGTATTTTTCTTGCATCACACTGGTTTATTTATCATTTTAAATTTAAAAGAATTCTAGAATTCTTAAAAAGTAGTAAGCATTAATTAAGATTTAACCTTATATTTCACAGGCTGTTTTATTCCTCATGAAGTTGGACTACAATGGAAAATCTTGTTGATAAAATGTTGACTAAGATGTTGATTAGTCTCACCTGCGTTTCTTCGGCACATGTTCATGTCACACGCCTGTCTCCAGGTATTAGTGGCAGGGTCATAGACCTCCACACTCTTCCTCACCAGAGGACCGTCGTGTCCACCTGCAGCATACAGCTGTCCACTGAGCACTCCGACACCTGTACAAGCACACAATCACACCACAGCCAATGAATACACGGAGACTACTACTGTAAGCAGCAGAAGTGAGCCCAGTGCATATTCAAATCATGTAAAAAGAGGAACTAACCAGCTCCACTGCGTCTGGTGCTCATGTCCGCCACATAGCACCACTTATTACTGACTGGGTTATACTCCTCTACAGTGCTCAAACACTGCCGGGACGCTCCGTCATAACCTCCAACAGCATAAAGCTTTCCTGTACAAGCATCAGACACATGATGTGAATTCACAAACAGTCTACATGAGCAATCACAGCTGCACAGCCTAAAAGGGTCATACGATGTTGCTTAAAAAGAACAATATTTCGTGGATTTGGTTGAATGCGTGGTTTAAGGTTAAACTAATTTTTCTATTTTCCACATACTATACATTATTGTTTCTTCTCTAAACCCCGCTTCCTAAACACCCCTGAACACACACTACGGTGAGAATAATAGCTCTGTCTTCTTTCT
The DNA here is from genome assembly GCA_032359435.1 of Enteromius unitaeniatus. Taxonomy (NCBI): domain Eukaryota; kingdom Metazoa; phylum Chordata; class Actinopteri; order Cypriniformes; family Cyprinidae; genus Enteromius; species Enteromius unitaeniatus. Next base: position 15,883,370 of record JAUMHI010000055.1, read on the forward strand.
CTGTTTGGGAAATTTGATAAAAATAAACCCACTTTGTGATGTGTGTGGAGAAGTCATAACTCATTTTAATAAAGAATATCTCTTTGGTTTTGAATCTGTAATCTTTGCAGCTTCAGGGATCAGCTTGTAACCCTCCAAAGAGAAAGAAAAACTTGGAATCACATCATATGACCCCTTTAAACACGTAACAACAGGAAATATTGGGAAATGTTCGCTATTGTAAAATCATGCCACCTAAAAGCTTTTATTGTTTCATGCCTAATTTCTTAAATCTCAAGCAGATTGATCGACACACACAAAACTCAAAAAGCTCACCATCGACCACTCCCACCCCAACACTGCTGCGCCTGGTGTTCATGGGAGCCACAAACATCCACTCATTAGCCTTGGGGTTGTACGCCTCCACTGACGACAGACCTACCAAGAGACATTCATCACCCAAATGCCAAAGTGTCAGTCAAACAGGGCTAATGATGAGGCTGCTACAACCAGGCGGAGTCTGTAAACATACAGTTCACTGAAAATATACAAGTACACTAATGTTCACCACCGTGGGCTTGATGCGATTACTTTATTTACAGGTCCTTTTCATAAAATGTACATATAAAGTTCATTATTTTCTGTAATGTACTGATAAACATTAGACTTTCATATATTTTAGATTCATTACACACAACTGT
>JAUMHI010000055.1:15886427-15904641 GCA_032359435.1 Enteromius unitaeniatus
AATATATGAAAGTCTAATGTTTATCAGTACATTACAGAAAATAATGAACTTTATCACAATATGCAAATTTTTTAAAAGGACCTGTATTTAGTCTCTTGTTCACCAAAGCTGTATTTATTTTTTTCAAAATGTCTTTTATTCCTGAGTACAAAGCTGAATTTTCAGCATCATTACTCCAGTCTTCAGTTCATATTTCTGTGCAAAATGTGATATTTTGTCAGAATTCTTTGATAAAGTACAAATGAACGGTACTTATTTGAAACGGAATTCTTTAGTGACATCAACTGGGTAGATTACTTACAAAATATAGTATGTCACTGATTACAGATTACATGAAAACTCTATTCAGTAAGATTACTCATACATGCACTAACTGCTTGAATGTTTCTTTTTGTACCTGAATTCAGATGCATGGTTTGCAAACACAACATTTGTGAATATAGTCAAAGCTAAATGATATGATACACAGTAGGATTTGAAATAGAAAAATCAAAAGTATGAATAATTTACTAATCGTGTGATTTTGTAATGCATGATTATGAGCATTTTAAAATTAAATGAGCATCCAGAGCAGGTAGCCCAGATTACACATAATCAGCTACTACCCGGCACTTACCGTCACTTCTGATAAATGCATTTTTAATAAATGACAGTTTTGTTTTTTCAAAATAAATCTTACTGATCTCAAACTTTTGAATGAATACATCCTGAAATGAAAGGTATACCTGTACTCCCGTCAAAGCCCCCGACTGCATACAGCAGGTCTCCCAGTACAGCTGCTCCTAAAGTGCTGCGGCGCTCTTGCATGCTGGGAACAGAGCTCCACTGGTCCTTCAGCCCATCGTACACATCCACCGTCCGTACACGCAGGGAGCCGTTAAATCCCCCCACCGCATACACCTTACCAGCCATATACACCACACCTACAGGACAAGCACGGAGAGGGTAAGACCAGCGCTGCACAATTTAAAAACTGAAGCAAAAGATTGTCGTGTGCATCATTCAGTGGTTCTATGAGCAGTAGTAAATCTCCATTTGAAGGACAGAGGGTGCTCTCGCACAGAATCTCCAAATATAGCCTGCAGAAGAAAGATAATGCACATGTTCCAGAAAACAGAAAAGTGAACTACTTTCATCCATTTGACAAACAAACACAGAACTATGGCAGTTCTTATCATTTTCATTACAATAATAAAGTTTATAATGCAATGCTATGTGAGTTTGGAATACAATCATGTTATTAAATGTGGTCTTCTGTGAGACATAAATGCTTCTCATGAAAAGATGTTTGACCCATGTAGCTTTTTCAAATGCACATTAAAACCGACTTAAACTCCCCGTGTTAAAGGCTCAATGGTAGCAGCATTTATTGCACGGCGCTGTAGTTCATTGGCAAGCACATATTCATTCATTTAATAACTGCGAGATTATGAATGCGTTTTTTATTTTTCAATTCATTGTTAGTTTCTGGCCGCAGTGGTATCTCTTCTCACAACAACTATGTGCATTATCTTTCTTCTGTGGGGCATATTTGGAGTTTCAATGCTAGTGCAGCTGTCCTTTGAATGGATCACAGAACAGTGCTTCACTGAAAGATAGTATTCACATTTGATTAATCGTGCATCGCTAGGTGAGACCAAAACAAAAACCCATTTAAACATGAGGGACAGAACAACCTGCTCGACAGCGTCTGGAGGGTAAGTCGGCCACCTGGTACCAGCGGTCTTCTTGAAAGTCATAGCATTCCACGCTGCGGATGGCTTTAGGTGCCTGACCGCCTACGACCATCATCACCTGTCAGATTCACAAAAAAATCAGCCCATCCATGAGTATCCGCAAACAATGATAGACTGTTGTAAAGCTGGAAGCCAATTTATGAGATAATCAGATATAATAATACACATTTTTAAAACAAAAGAGACCGCAATACACAAAAAAAGTATCTCCTAACTTAGGATCAACTTGAAAAATTATGTTTGTGTCATAATCTTCTTAAGAGCATTTCACAAAGTGTTTTAGCACTAAAACCAGCTCCTAAATCTGAAAAGTAAGTTAGTATTAAATAGCTGTTGCTGGCAATCTGATTTGAAACATAAACATTTGGAAAACATTTCACAATCATTAAATAAATGGTCCTTTACATGTATAACTAACAGCTGTGCTTGCGTCCAGTTTGGTTTTCTTTTATGTTTGCATGTTGCTTACTATAAGCCATAAATACTCCAGTAGTATGTTTATTAAAAGGCTGCTGATTATCACTCTGCACCCATATCCAGCTATTTTGAACATGCAAGCCCCTGCTAGTTAGCAGTCATTATATACATACAGTGTTTCATAGAGAAGCCTCAGGCTCACTTGGGATTTACAGTTTGAAGACCAGTGATAATAAAGAACTAGTAAGACCCAAACTTGAATAGTGTTGTAAGTTTGAAGCGATTATATTAATACCTTCGGCAGACTGACTGGTGTGCGTGGTCTGGTTCTGTCGGTCTTTATAAGGTGCCGCTGGTCTGCAGGTAAAAGGTGGTACTTCATTGCCTCAATAAGAAAGTCCTTACAAGTGTTGTTGTTTTTTATTAAGGGCTCCTCCTCTACAATCTGTACAAATACACATTTAAATCTTAAAAATAATGTTTGAATAAAATCACAAAAGCAATTACAACAAATAAAGAGAGATCACTAGTGATTTTTTTACATTTAAAATTTAAATTTTACTTTTTTTTAAATAAAACAAGTCTCCCCGTAAGCCTTTGTGCTCTTTCTGATTAAAATTACCGGCAACCACTGCATTTTGAAGAGATGAAATCTTTAATTACTCACCTTATGTTAATCCAGACCCAAAATGTAAACAAAGCAGCGCTGCCCTTACGAAAAGAAAAAACTGCATCTAATGCTGCATCCCAATTTGTTTACTTATACTATACCCTAAAGGTATGTATTATTTCTGTGAAGAAAAAGTGTACTTTTAGTATAGTAGACACTTTGAGACAAAACAGCATCTTTAATGAATGCTCTATGGCTTAGTTACCTTCATCCGTTCACCTTTTCAAAGTTAACATTATCCATATTTTAATTTCCTACCATATTGCAGAAAAAAGAAGAGGTACATTGGTCAAAGGTATTATTATAAAAGATCACAGTGTTGATGAAGATGAAATATAACACAGATAACACACACACACACACACATATATATATATATTCCAACAGGTTAGATATAATTTATCACTCAAACCCCTTTCTCTACCGGTCCATCAGTCTGGCATATCCACCATGTTTGTAGTTTTTTTTTACACTTTTTGTGTGTTTGTTGTTCTAATCAAATCCTCACCCATTACGCAATGTGTTGTGAGCATTATTAGCCGTTAGATTATGCATGGATCTGCACCTGAAATAGTAAAACACTGGTATGGGACATACTAATTCTAATTTAGAATACTAATTAGGATGGATAGTATGCAAATTGGGATGCAACATAAGGCTATGTCTACATTAATCTGGATAAATCTGAAAATACTGTGTCCAGGCACAATACTGATACAAAAAAGATATGTATTGGTACAGTGTGTCACATGACTAAACACGCATCATCATTTTTAAAAGCTTGTTTTTACAGTTCACACTACAATGCGAAAAAGTCGTTCACGTTTATTTGGGTTTTGAAAAAAAAACTTGACAATGTGTCAGTGTGGATTGAAGGCTAAAACTCAAAGAAAAAGATGCGTTTTCAAACTAAAACGTATAAGTGTGGACAAGGTCTAAACTTTACTGGAAACAGTGAGTATCCCTGAGAGATACATTCATATATAAACCCAATATCATAATTTGTTTAATTTGTTGTCTCAACCGACTTAAATCGTCACATTTGTATCAATTTTTAACCAGCTTTGGGGTGCTTCATTACATCCCAAGGACTTGCTATGAAATTGTGCGCAGTCATACCTGAACCAGGTAATCTCTGGATAGCAGCGGCAGTCGAACATGTTCCATGAGTTTAGGCATGTGCTCGAGACGGGCCTCTTTATCGTGCTTTATCCAGGCGACCATTGCTTCAAACACCTGGGGGTATAACAGACGAGAACAAAGTAGTCTATTATATATATATATTATATTAATGCAGCTCACAGCCACATCAGACCAGACCAGACCACATCCTCCACGCACTATGTGTCGCTGCTCACATGACACTAAAGCATCTGACAGATGACAGCTGCCATCAAGTGGGTGTGTGAGCACAGACTGGAGACACAAGTTACTCGTAAGCAGACAGCAGCTAATGCAGTGTGACTGACAGATGGCTCGTCGTCTCCTCAGTGCCACACCAGCATGAACATGTCAAAAACCAACCATCACCCGTCTGCTGTCTACAAATCACGTGAGGCTGAGCTAAAAACAGGCTCTGTGATAGGGCTGTCAAAATGTCTGAAAACAAACCTGGAATTTCGTACTTAAATATCATCTAATTATAATCGGCATATTTTCAAAGGCATAATTTCAAAAGGGTTTTGGCTTCTCTCCTGAGCAAATTATTACTTATACATGTCTCTTCAAAGCAATAAAATAAAACAACTATTTTCTTAAAAAGTGCATAATGTTTATAATAATGATTATAAACCATTTCTAATTAAGTTGCTTAAACAATTCACAAAGAGTACTTTTTCTTCTTTAAAGGAACACTCCACTTTTTGTTTTGTTTTTTATTTAACTCCCCAATTTGAGATTTTCGAATCCATTTAGTCGATATCCGGGTCTGCTGATAGCACTTTTAACTGAGGCTCAGCATAGATCATTAAATCCGATTAGACCGTTAGCATCACGTTTAAAAATGATTGAAGAGTTTCTATATTTTTCCTATGTAAAACTTGACACTTCTGTAGTTACTAAGACTGACGTAAAATAACGAGTTGCGATTTTCTAGGCTGATCTGGCTATGAACTATACTCACATACTGGTGTAATAATCAAGGAACATTGTGGCCGTACCATGGGTGCAACACTAAAAGTAGACCAAGATCGGCTGAATGATTTGAAAATGGTCAAACTCAACTGATTAACTCTTAGCCTATTTTCAAAAAAAAGTGGAGCGTTCCTATAAAAACATGAGATGTAGTGGGTTGGGAAAAAAAACTGCATAAATTCTTGAAACATGTTTTTTAAAATGTGTTTCTCTTGTGTGGGATGCAAATGCAACAGTGAAGAATGCCTCAATAAAATATGCACATGTTTGGCTTCTGTTTTGCCATAAACAACATTGGCAAATGTTCTCTTTTTCCACAATATTTTGAATGAACAATGAAGCAGAGCTGCATCTAGTGGGTTCAACTGGATAGACTAAAAACAAAAAGCATTAAAATGCAATGGCACCTCTATCATCAGGGCATCTTGTGTGCCACTAATAACCCACACCCAAAACTCAATGCAATGTTTTTGCATTTGAACGGGCATTTTGCTTTTAATTTTTTGACAGCCATACTCTATGATGTGATGGATAAGGTAGAAACCGAGAAGCACAATGGGAAAAGATACAACGGGGACGATAAACATGTTAGTATTACCTTCTCTTCAGTGGACACGGTCAGTTTGTCACTGGAGATCAGACTGCACACCTGCTGCAAGGAAAGGGCCATGAACTCCTCACCCACCATGACATCTGTGAAGTGCTGCTCTGCTTAAAACAAGAGAACTTGCTCAAAAAACTATCTCGACATGCTTAATTCACTAGCTTTTTCCCATCCCGCAATGATTAAAGAAAGAAGAGAGCTCACCGGCGTAAGCGTGGGCCTGGCTGAGCAGTCCTGTGCAGGCGTGAAGGTCAGCGAACGCTCGGATGCCCAGGCAGTTGGTGGGATGAAGCTGCGTCTGCAGGAAGTCGCAGCAAACCTGTCGAACGTCCATTAACTGCAGCAGACTGGCAGCTGGGAGCAACACCTGGACACAGCAGGAATAATGCAAAGAGATGAAAACTCATTACACACACACTAAAGATGAGGTAACCAGGCAGGCAGCTTGCAGACCGGATTCATGATGACTAACCAGTACAGGTTATGTAATGATGACTAGTTTTTTTTTAGATATAGCAAAAGAATTGTACATTATCTCAAACAATATAATACAGATACGTTGTTATTATCATACGTATGTTTTTAAAGAAGTCGCTCACCAACGATGCATTTATTTGGTTAAACATATAATAAAAAACAATTTCATGTATATTTATATATGTATGTATTGTTTTAAATATACTATGACCTCCACTAATATTGGCACCCTTGGTAAATCTGAGCAAAGGTGGCTGTGAAAATAAATCTTCATCCTTCATCCTTTTGATCTTTCATTCAAAGAATTCATAAAATTCTAACCTATCATTGAAGTTAAACAATTGAAAATAGTGAGAAAAACTCATGATGAAATAAATGTGTTCTCCAATACATGTTGGTCACAATTATTGGCACCCAATTACTGCTACGTCCTTCTCCCAAGATAATCATTCATTAGTATTAGTATTATTACTATCAAGGTTGACAACAGAATACATTTTTGTGGAAACCATCCAATCCATTTCAGAATTTTTTGATTTATTAGTAAGTTCCAAACAACAGCATTTATTTGACATAGAAATCTTTTGTAACACGTAATTTTTTGTTACCGTTACTTTGGATCAAAGTAATGCATCCTTGATCAATGATCATTTCTTCTTTAAAAAAAACAGAGACAGTTATGCCTATCATTTTTCAGCTCTTTTAACAGTGTTGATTCAGTAAGGAATTTTGACGGTGACAAATATTATTATTGTTCATAATTTTCAAGGAAACATTTTAATAATAGAGACTAAAAGCTATTGTCTCCACCTCAACGGTTATACTAAGTTAGTTGTATTGAGTAAACTGATGTATTAGGAATATAAATTAATTTTACCCAGCATCAGCTACTTAGCATACAAGTAAAGGCCAAAGGGAAAAACAAGACTAATATAGAAAGGAAAAGAGCATCTGCACATTTTAACTCAATGGCCACTTTTCTTCCTAGAAAGGGATGAAAATAGCCTTTAGGGACATATAACATAGGGTGAATCACTCCACTGAATGGCATTGTTAAAATCCCCAAGGACCAACTAAGCTATGAACAGCCGCTACCCCCCACCAGAGCATCTGTCCATCCTATCCAGATGAAAACTAGGCCACTACATGCTGCTCCTGCAATAATGCCAAGAAGCTTCTCAGATCATCTGTTCTCCACTGCTGTATTCTGTACATCCAAACGAAAGACCCACATACAAACAACAGAACTTACTGGGACAATAGAGCTCCAACACAAAGGGCAAAGTGCTCATGGCAGAAAACTTCCTTTCCTGCTCTGCTCGTTTCCTCTGCAAATAATGAGAGGAAGTACCCTGCCTCTCAGCACTCGTAACAGAGCACCAGATCTCCAGAGCCAGGGAGCAAACAACCTTTACACAAAGACCTAGTCATGTTTAAAACAGTACAGTATTCAAAAGAACCATTACCTGAACATTATCCTCAGACACCTCGATCTCTGCAGTGTAAATATAATCCACCAGCTTCAAGAGGGTCTGTCCATCAACATCCCTGATCTCCACATGGTGTGCCTTGCTTTCACTCATGTCACCTGGACACATCAAGCACAACTCAGAATCAGACACACAAACTGTTCAGATTAGGACATCATGTAATTAGATGCTCTATCCTCACTAAAGCTCCCCCAAATTCTGTCATTTACTCGCCCTCATGATGTTTTACTTTCTGTGAAGCATAGAAGGTGTTTTGTATCTTATTTTGTGTTTCTAGTTTGGAATGGCACGGTGTGAGTAAATGATGACAGAATCGTTTTGGGGTTTTTTTATTTGGAAGTCACAATTACTGGTCTAAAATAATTCTTGAGTGCCATGATAAACATGTGGCTCCCATCAGTGTAAGAAAAGCCTTGGGATACGATGCATTACCTGTGAACATGGCGCAGAAGTAAGGACTGCAGGAAGCTAAAACTACTCTGTGTGCTGGAACCTCCACTTCCCCCGCCACCAGCAGAACGTCACAAAGCATCCTTCGACTGTGATTAGAAAGAAAATAAAGAGTAGTGTTTTCTCAAATCTTTACGATCTACTAGACTGACATTGCTTTTGAAGAACCCAGACACGCTAACACGAATGATAATTAACTTCAGGTCATGTCAGATTTAGTTGTACAGTGCTTTTACCAATACACATTTTTCCAATGCAGAAAAACATGATTTTTTGACTTTTACGATATCTTAACATCTTCATAACTTTTTAGTTGCATTAAGCGAATGGCATTAAATTAAGCAGCTGAGAAACGCTACATAGTGCATGTCACCAAAGTTGGGTATACTTATATTTCCAACCATGCATAAAAGACCTGGCAGATATTGTTACTTTTTGCAACCTTTTTTATTTATTTATTTGCAATTTTTAGAAATCCATTCGCTGTCTGAATAACAAACTGCTGAATAAAGCTGCATCAGTTTACCAACCTTCTCAAGTCATTCATGAGCCGAAAGGCTTTCCTCATATGTGTGTGACTGAAGGAGTGCAGCCCTGGGTCTTTGGCATCTTCCTGTGAGTCCAAGCTAGGCAAAGGACAAGGGACTCCGAATCTAATGAATGAATCAAAGACATATTTGACCTGACACGTTTAATAAAAATCTGTGTTTCTTAAAAACATCATTTTCAGTGTACTACCAAAATCAATCCCTTGCTCTCAACACAAACGAACGTATACAACTTTTGCTTGACAGTTACAAACCTACAATATTGCTTTGCTTATCCTGGATGAAGTCAGTTTAAAGACCATATCAATAGTCAGGAAGTCAGTTACTCAAGGAGGCGATTAGCACTAGACTAGTTTAGACTATAGTCTCTTGAGCTGCTGACCTGCTAATACGTTAATTCACACATTTACGGAGGCGTTTATATATATATATACCACTTAAACTTGACGTGTGCTGTTAGCATGTTAAAAAGCAGAGACTTCAAATGAATACACAACACACCGCTAGCAATTTAGCCGCTACAAACAGTACTAATAGCAAGTCAAAATGCGTTCTCTAGGACCAACTAACAGCTTTATCTATTACTAGTCACGTCGGTTTCGTCTATACCAAAAGATGCTGTGTTGTTCGTACCCTGCACCTTGTCCCCTCACAGCACACTCACCCGTCACAGTCCATGGTTTCAGCAGATCGCGCTAGGCAGACGGCTAAAGCTAGCTAGCTACATCATTTTCGGCAGGTTTTGCGAGACTCAGGCATTCCGTTTACTGACGTTTGCGCTCGTTTAAAGCCTCGTCAAGCGCTGAATGTTTTCATCAGGATGTTTCGTGCTCGGTGCGGTCTCTCCTGAGGTGGCCGGAGTCGTTTACTCGACTGTTTAGCAGCTCGCAGCTATCGCTGGGTTCGCCGTCTTTTACACACAAGACCGTCGCCAAGGTACTCCATCATCATCATCATCATCATCAGCGCGTCGCCTGGCAACAGCGATACAACCGCTTCAGGATCTCCAAGGTCACTCTTTAGAGCAGCGCTGCACTAAACACGCTTCTGTGGCTTCTTCTTATCGGCGCTATTACAGTTACTCATTTACTGTGTTATAGTATAAGCGTTACTCATTGCTTATCTTTCTTTTTTTATCAGGTAACAGAACTTGATGCAGTCAAACATGAATAACAGACTCAAAAGATGTGCCCTTTTTAAAAACTTTATTATTGAATTCAGACATTCAAAGACACGTTTGTTATTTTTCATGTGCTCTTCTCCATTATGCATTCAACTCCAGTCAAAATGAACCGAATGCAGTCGTCCTCAAAGTAGCATCATCATGGCATCATCTTGTCACCAGGTCTGTAAAAAAACAGAAGACACATTTTCCAGTCAAGTTATCATAATATGCCAAAAAGAAACATTTTGTTAGTGTTACTGACTTGACAATCTAAATCTCAGTGAGAAAAAAACAACATGCTTGACAAACCATGGTAAACTTTTTAGAATACGAAAAAAAAGGCTTAGTGTTGCAGGATTATATCAAATCAGTTATCAATTCTTCCCTTGAAATGGTAATTGCAATTAAATTAAAACTGATTAAATCGCAATTTACATTAAATTACATTTTAAATAGCATATTATACCATTGTTTGAGCAAATGAATGCCATGTTTTTCGCATGTTATAATGGTACACTAAATTAAAACAATGGGAAAACCATTAAGATAATCTGTAGAAAGAAAAATAACCATCGAGCACCTAGAATAACTCTACTTTGAACGATTGCCTAATATGTAATCTAAATATTTTGACACCGATTGTCAGGGCTCAACATACAAAATCTTACCATGGGCATCTTGCCTCTCGGGTGTCCACAGGATTCTGGCGTATGCCTTCATACGCAAACTCTGCTAGAAAGAAAAGGAAATTCTGTAAATACAATTGGTATAAAACGGTATAACACAGAATAAATGCTTTTTTTTTTAATTAAAATCCTACTTACCAAACTCACTGGAGTTCTTTCTTCATCTTTCAGACCAACTGGATTCACAGCGGCAGCAGAGGCTCATCAAGCGGCCGCTCTTAGAAGCGAGATTTTATTTAAATCCTTCCATTGCATTCTCTCTGTGGAAAAAAAAGACAGATGCAGATGCATGTAAGCGGCAAGTCAACAAGCGGTGTCCTGAAACATGTCTAGCTACACAACCCCTTCGGATTTACACACTGTGCCTTTAAGAAGGGTCTATGTAGGAGGTGTGCTTTGAAAATGGCAGCACTTTTGAAAAGGCCAATGCCAAGAGGTTGCATCTTCGCTAGTCTCACTCAATTATCAACAAAATCCACTGCCCTCTTAGACTGCCAGAAATGTAGGACAAAACACGAGCAAAACACCGAGATGAGGAGGGGAGGGGGATTGATAAGATGTAAAGTAAATAACTGAAAGCACAAACCTTGCTTAATAAATGCAGATCTCCTTTGCATTTGATGTCATTAATATCTGGAACTAATGCATCAAGTATACAGGAACTATAAGCTCCGTTCTCCGGTTTGACCTTAAACTGGAAATCGGCTAAAATATTGGATTAAGACATAACTACATAGACCACAATCACCACAGCGGCACACACATTGAACTACAGAGCATGTTCTACTTTCCACTTTTCCTCTATGTTACATGGTCACCGCCAGTTAACGCTAGTCACAGCTAGAATTTAGGAAATGCTGAAATAAAGTTGCATGCACGCTTTACGTTAACGACTCACAAATACCTGATTTCGTTCCAGGTGGATCCAAAGTATGTTAAAGACACACCTGATGTAATGTCTGGTGTATAAAGCATTTCTACAAACCTGGTGCGTTTATCCTATGGATTTTCAGCTGGGTTTCTACATCTCTGGAGTAGCCCTGGAGAATCCAATGACGTAGTAGTGGACACAGCTAAGGTATAGATCCGTCTTATTTGATCACTAAAAGTATTGGAACAAAGCTCTAAACATATTTTAAGAATAAGACAACATATGGTTGGGAAAATATTGACATCCCCACACGTCTGATGCAAAGAAGTGTCATTAATGTGGAGCACTAGAGCCGATGCCTGATAATGGCAAAGGTTGGCATCCAATGTTAGTCTTACCTAGATTGAAAAGACAGAATCGCTACACAGGCCCCATATGTGACCCAATAAATCTCAGCTGGCCATAAGCCATAAAGGCTACGGAATAATGACTTTTATTAACAGAAATACATACAGTTCAGTTGTATCTGAAATAAACAATATTCAATAGGTTATTCCGTTGAAGCAGTAATACAATGAGACAAGAGCATTTAAGTCCTTTACTAAGTGATTAAACGGTAGAAAAACAACTCAAATCAGAGTCCCGACGAAAAGGTTCGCTGTAACACCAATGACAATATTTTCATAATGTGCTTGAACTATTTAACAAATGACACTAATTGGGAGGAGACACAAGTTAGTCACTATATTAATGGACGTTGAGGGCTGTTTTAGGGAGCCTGAAACTAGTTCTTCTACGTCGCAAAATCAATTTCTGTTTATTCCAACACGTTTCTCATGTCAGTACGAACAGCTTCTAGTTGCCATCGAGTCTAGTTAAAAGAAAAGCTCCATCTTTCATTGGTTGGCGGCAGACTATGCAGCTAATTGAGTTCAACAATACCCGTCCACTTTTCAGCTGCCTTGATTTTCTGGAGTGTTTTCAATAAAGTAAAGAGGTATAATTCACTCAATGAGTGATGCATTTGATTTAAACCAAAAGATAAAATAAAAATAAGTTTGAGTGTGTGTAGATAAGATAGGAAAGAAAATGTTCAATGTACAATAAGCAAATATAAACATATCATGCGGGTGGTTACCAAAATGTTTTAAAGAATCACGGTTATTCTAATATTTGCTAAATGAGATGAAACTAAGGGCTTAAATAAACTTCAAATTAACCCCTAAGCCTTTTGAAGAACATGAATGGGATTTTTCCTTCAGGTACTGTTGCACCCAACAGATCACGTGATATGCAAATCATGCCTGCTGCCAGCCAATGAATTTTTCAATCTCTACAGGGGTCCTGTGATTGGCTCTCAAGCGAAACCAATTTAAATGTAGGGCTGCAAAAGGATTAAGCATTCAAAATAAAATAAAAAAAGTTTCCTTACATATGTGAGCATACGGTGTATATTTATTATAGATATACCAATACACACGTGTATATATTTGGAAAATATCTATATGTATACTTTTTGAAGGTTTCCTTAATATATACACTTTCCTATGTTTCTTAGTATGCATACATGTGTGTATTTATATATACATAACACTTAAACACTGTACATGCACAAAATATGTAAATAAGCATTTTTTTGCACGTAATTAATCATTTTGCAGCCCTATAGGTGTATTGAAAAGAAAACAGACACAATAAAAATACAATACATATACTAAAAGGAGGAAAACACATGCCTACACTAATTAACAAGCAAAAATACTACTCTTAACTTAATCCCAAAGCACAAAAAAACGTGAGTAACAGTTTCAGTAACAGGTAGCCTGCCCCGGACACCACTGGCCAGTCTTATAATAAGTAGAGATCCAGAGTAGTAGTCCTATGTCTTGCAGAAAAAAAGACTCCCTAGTACTTCAGGGAAAAGAGCAAAAGGATGTGTAGTAGTAGCAGTAAAAGCTTTGAGATGTTGAGTAAAGTCGGATAGGTGAGCCCTACCTATGATCTGCTAGGCTGGATAAAGTTGTGAACTCCTGAATGGAGCTTGAGTGTTTCAGTCAATGCCACGCCACATTAAGGTGGCTCAATCTGGCTACTAGGCTGAAGATAATGTGTGGTCAAAACTGTGATGTGGGCTGGGGAAGGAGCTGCTCTTAATTTGTGACCTAATATACGCTCCTGGCTAATACGAGCCTCCGTAACCCCCCCTGCCGTAACCACCACCACCACCACCACCTCCTCCTCGGGAGTAAGGAGCGTTGCTTCTGCCCGAGTAATTACCTTTCATTGGGCCATAGCCAGAGGACTGCTGGCCATAGCCGCTGCCAAAGTCATTGTAGCCGTTACCACCGCCGTAGCCCTCCATTTGGTCCCCGTAGCCTCCCCCATACCCGCCACCGTATCCGCCTCCGTAGCCTCCGCCGTAGCCGTCATTGCCTCCGTAGCCTCCTCCGCCGCCGTAGTTCCCGTATCCGCTGCCCCGCCCGCCGTAGCCGTTCTGCGGTCTTCCCATCCCCCTCCCGCCGCCGCGGCCACCACGACCGCCGCGGCTCCCGGTGGCCTGCATCTCCTGCTTGGTCAGGGCTTTCTTCACCTCCACTTTATGCCCGTTAATAACGTGGTACTTGAGCACCACCGCTTTATCGGCCGAGTCGTTGTCCTCAAAATACACGAAGCCAAAGCCTCGCTTCTTGCCGGTCTCTTTGTCTGTGATCACCTCCGCCTTCTCCACCGCGCCAAACTGGGAGAAGCAGTCACGGAGGTGATCCTCCTCAATATCGTCTTTGAGCCCTCCGATGAATATCTTCTTTACCTTCGCGAGGGCCTCGGGCTTGCCCGCGTCTTCCCGGGCCACGGCCCGCTTCAGCTCGACGTTGTTGCCGTCCAGAACGTGCGGTCGGGCCGCCATGGCCGAGTCCGCCTCCTCGGGGTTCGAGTAGGTCACGAAACCGAAACAACGCGAGCGCTTTAGCTGCTGGTTTTGCACGACCACGCAGTCTGTGAGCGTTCCGTATTGCTCGAAGTGATTTCGCAGCCCGTCGTCGGTGGTCTGGACGTTGAGGCCACCGACGAACAGCTTGCACAGTTGACTTTCCATTTGGGCCGTCATCTTCGCAACCTTATCTCTGCTGGGTTGATGTAAAATGGCGGAGAAATATAAATGGCGGCGGTGCGGACGGATGATGTCATGTAAACGGAACCACGCCCACCGCCGTGTAAGATCGACGGGTGCCTTGTTGCCAAATCCGCGGATTTGGGAGACTTCACATGAAAAATACCATAATCATTTATAGTAAACAGTATAGTGTTTGTGAACCATACTATAGTAAAGTAATTTAATTAATTTACTGTGGTACTTCTATAGTTTGGTAATAATACTGTGGTAATAGAACAACTATAGTAATATAAACAAATAATTTTCCCAATACTGTGCTAACTGTAAAGTTATCTGCAGCCACAGTTTATTGTAGTAAAAACGAATGTATGCTACAGTATTTATTAGAGTTCATATGCTGTAGCATTTATTAACAATATGTTGTAAATACTACAGTATAGTTCAAAACACTGTAGTGTACTATACTATTTTTTCCTGTGGGTGCTGCTGCTGTTTGTGTTTCATGTCAACAGGACTTTGTGATCAGTGCCAAATACCTGAGAATAAAGAACATGTTTTTATGTATTGCACAAAATATTACATTTGATTATTATCTCATCTCGGTAAAAGGTATATGATTAACTGAACGTGGATTAAAGACATGCTGGAATGCATTAGAAGCAGACATAGAATGAAATAGTTTATTTTATTTGGTTTTTTTTTTTGCATGTTTAAAAAGTCTGCGGGTTGAAGCGAAAGTGACCCTAGTAATGTCACACAAGGCGATAATTCTGCAATACAATTTTTTTCCAGGGGAACACCACCAAAAAAACGTATATTTTACCCTCAATGTTTACATGAGGGGACCGGGGCCCCCTTTCAGAACGCTAGTTTGGCGGGGTTTTGTTGTAAAAACCTGGCAACCTTTGATTTCAGTCACTTCGATTAGGACTTATCGTTTGTATTTCGGTAATATGTGAACCTGGACCACAAAACCAGTCATAAATAGCACGGATATTTTTGTAGCAGTAGCCAACAAATGTATTGGTCGAAATTATAGATTTTTCTTTCATGCCAAAAATCTTTAGGATATTTAGTAAATATCATGTTCCAAGATATTTAGTAAATTTCCTACCGTAAATACGTCAAAATTTCATTTGGACAACTTTAATGAATTTAGATAGCACTCTGAGATTCAATATTTCTATTCTAACAAACCATCAATGGTTTCCATCAATGGAAAGCTTATTTATTTATTTCAGATGTATAAAGTATAAATCCCGGTTTTGAAAAAAACTCTTATTATTGGTTTTGTGGTCAAGGGTCACATGTTTTGTACAGTTTTCCAGAAACTTTAGCCTTTATGGCGGATCAAATATTTTCTTCACTGAAAACGAGAACGTAGTGTTCGTTCAAAAAGGACAGCTAGTGCGCATGCGCAGTGAAGACAACAACAGCCCACTACAGCAAAACAATGGCGACTGCCGTGGAGAATATCGTCAAAGTGTGAGTACATGTAGTTTTTAAACTCTTTGAATGAACATTCGTGTGGTATTTTCCATTTGTGGCTCATTTGGGACGGATTTATTGGCAACAGTAAGGCTGAAGCATTGAGGTGGTGTTTGGTTGGCTAATAATGAAAATCTTCACCTCGTTCATTCATCGTTTTCTGACATCAAAGGGCTGCATACAGCCATGTGTGTTCCTTTAAAATCAACCGAACTAACCAGTCACTAGTTATCTTGCCTTGTTGCTGTGTTTTCTTGTCCAACATATATATATATAAAAAATAATGTTAAATATGTATTTAGTTTTGCCGTAGCTTTTTTTATACTGGCAAAAAATAGTACACCACATTGGGGGCCATTGATTTCCATTGTTTGCATATGTGACCCTGGAGCACAGAACCAGTCACAATGGTCAATTCTTTTCAAATTGAGATTCATACACATAAAAGCTGGATAAATAAGCTTTATATTGATGTATAGTTTGTTAGGATAGGATAACATTTGACCGAAAAACAACTATTTGAAAACCTGGAATATGAGGGTGGGAAAAAATCAAGTATTAAGAAAATCGCAAACTCCTTAGCAATGCACATTACTAATCAAAACTACCTATTGATATATTTATGTTATATATATTATATAAATATATATAATCTCCTAATGGAACATGATCTTTACGTAATGATTTTTAGCATACAAATTAATTATTTTGACCCGTACAATGTATCATTGAATATTACTACAAATATATCTATGCTACTTATGACTGATTTTGTACCCCAGGGTCACATATCCACACATTGAGACGCACCAAAAGTAATAGTAAAAAAATCCCCAGCTATTTCCCCAAGACTATTATTTAAGTACTCAAAAGTGAATATGTTTACTAACTTCAAATCTAAATCACATGCTCTGAAGTAACTTGTATTTGATGTTATTGTGTGTGTGTGTGGACTGAAGTCTTGGAGAGCAGTACTATAAGGATGCTTTGGAGCAGTGTCACAGTTATAATGCCCGGCTGTGTGCCGAGAGGAGCATCCTCATGCCCTTCCTGGACTCCCAGACTGGAGTTGCTCAAAGCAACTGCTACATTTGGATGGAGAAGAGACACAGGAGCGCAGGTTCAGCATCAGCCCAATACACTTTTTTCCTTTCTCAGTCTATCCTGCTGGTTTTAACACACGTTTTTCATTTCTATTTAAGGTACCGCACCGGGACAGCTGTACTCTTATCCTGCTCGGCGCTGGAGGAAGAAGAGAAGAGCTCACCCACCAGAAGACCCTGCTCTGGTTTTTCCTCCCCTCAAAGCTGGTATTTGTTTTAACAGCATGTTTGTAATGCTTAACATATATTTTATTTTTATTTGACACCATTTTTGGTACAAACATTTCTAAAGCCTACGATAAACCCCAGTCTACTACATGACTTAATTTAGTAATTGTATTAATAGTATTAATAACATTTTTAGATGAACACTTACTGGATTGAAGCAATAAGCAAAATCATGTTACAATGTGTGCACCATATATGATACATCAGGCTTAAAACTTATTTGTTAATCTCTTAATGACTTCATTGCATTGGATTTTTAATAATGAAAACTATAGCGTTTTGATCATTAAAATATCATCCTACTAAAACGTTTTTGATGGGTATATATTGAAAACTGATATATATATATATATATATATATATGCATTTTATGCAAGTACTGCATTTATTTACATCTCATTGATTTACATTACAAGATAAAAATTATTTTATATGATATTATATTATTATTATTTCCATATTCTTCTACATTTAGCTATATGAGCCATAAAAGACCCGTGTAGCAAAATAAAACACATATTAGACCCTGGAGCACAAGTCCAGTTATTAGTAGCACAGGTATATTTGTAGATATAGCAAACAATACATTGTATAAGTAAAAATGATCTATTTTCATGCCAAAAAACGAATTAAGATCATGTTGCATGAAGATATTTTGTGCATTTCTAACCATAAATATATGAAGACTTAGTAAGATGTGTTGCTAAAGACTTAATTTGCACAACTTTAAAGGCGATTTTCTCGATATTTAGATTTTTTTGCACCCTCAGATTGCAGATATTTAAATAGTTATATCTCTGCCAGATATGATCCTATCCCAACAAACCATATATCATTTATCAGCTTTAAGGTCACTTTTAAATCTCAGTTTAAAAAAATTGACCCTTATGACAGGTTTTGTGGCCCAGGGTCACATATGAGAACATTAACCTTTTGATAAAAACAATATAAAGTTTATTTTTTATTAAGGTAATAAATATAAATAATATAGATTAAGGTATTCAAGTCTTCTTCAATCTTTTCAAAGCTGAGCTGG
>JAUMHI010000055.1:15915392-15935498 GCA_032359435.1 Enteromius unitaeniatus
GTTTAGAAGAATATAGTGTTTCATCTTTCAATACTGCTGAAAACACCTACTCTTCCTGAAAAATAAAGACACTGTTTTATTCATATTATGTTTATTTGTAATGTCTATCTATTCGAAAAACAAAGATAAAATGACAACGACTTTTATCTTTGCTAATTTTAGCCTAAATATCTGCCCTTCTTTATTTTATACATCTTTATTTTATTATATGCATGCTCTGTTGAAACACTGCCAAAGTGCTATACACACACACAGAGTGGCTACAGTACCATCATATCTACCCAAAGTGAGCTAGACAAGGCCCTGGAGGCATTGGTGATAGCAAGGAAGAAGAAGAAACTGTAGAAAGCTGGAAGAAGTGCACTGTACTGAAGGGACTGGCACAATAGTCTAATAAGTTCTATTTTGGAATAAATGTATGTTAAATTTTGGATGGCAGAGGTTGGTGTCAATGTAATTATATGATATTTGCTACAACAGTCAACAGTGCATTAACTAAAGTTAATAAGCACAACTTGTGATTTTAATAATGCTTTGAAACTAAAATTTGATGTTTATCAGCTTACCCCAAGGGCATTTTTTTCTTCATTAAAATCAATTTAGATTTTTAAGTCAAACCGTTGTAGTCTGTCAGTCACATAACGTTAATGGTCGTAATAGAGAACGTTTTCTAAGAGAGGGGAAAAAAAGCATGCACAGAGAAATCCACATTAAACCAGTTTGTGTGAGAAAACGAACAGTATTTATATCGTTTTTTACCTCTTGTGCACCACCTCTGGAAAAAACTAAGAGACCACTGCAATTTACTCCTAAATCAGTATCTATTTGAGTACTGTAAGCTCTCTAAGCATTTCATGCCAGTTTTTTTTTTACATTTCTACACAAACTACTGACTACTGTCAAAAATTCTGTTTATTGAGGTACTTATTTAGTGAGCACCTGAATCCAATTGTATTTAACGGGAAATGTATAAAAAGCACTGCTGTAATCAACACTATCCTCTTGCAGTGTGACCAGTTGGATGGTAAAAAATGCTAGAAGTTATTAAAAAGTAATTAGAAATGTAAAAATAAACACTAAACATGCCAAAAGCAGTGAAAAGAAAGGTTTTAAATCTAGAAAAAAGGCCTCAATCCTAGTTTTATTGGCACAAGGAATCAGTGAGAATCAAGTTGCTTCTATCCTTAATATTTCAAACACGGCAGTTTACAAAAAAATTAAACAAACATGCATTGTTGTGCATTGGTGAGATGAACAGTTTTAAGAATAAAACACAAAAGAAAGATTTTTCTGCAGTGGTCTCTTAGTTTTTTCCATAGCTGTATATATATCAATGCATATGCATGGAAATATTTCCAAAATATATGCTGTATTTGAGTGTATCTACATATACATAATAACTATACACTGTAAACATATATATATTATGTAAACAATTTTTATTTTGGATGCAATTAATCATTTCACAGCACTGTTTATATATATATATATATATATATATATAATATTTTAGGTATTTTATTTTATATACAAATAATAATTGCTAAAACCTTTACCAAGTCTTATACCAATCCAAAAAAAGTATAATTTTAGAACAAACACAAGAGGGTTTATGCACAATAAACACACACCCAGATGCTACATTTCATAATATGACATTATGACTGCTACATGCCCTGCCAAGAAACAGCTGGTCTGAACTTCATACATTTAAAGCACACCATAGCTCCCTAGGATCTTTTCAAGCCCAAATACTCTTTGGCATCATCATTAAGACCCGCATTTGTCCAGCAGTGCCGAATCACTGATATCATGAAGAGAAAACCTAACATGGTGATGTAATCAGCCGTTCCCGGTTGGGGTCCATCTGATCCCTTTCCTGTGCTCCCTCCACCTGCAGAGCAGCAGTGCCCTAAACGTGACCCGGAAGTGCTTGTTGCAGAGTGCGTAGCAGACGGGGTTGACCGTGCTGTTGACGTAGCAGAGCCAGTATCCCAGCTGCCACAGGCCCTCAGGAACGCAGTCGTCGCAGAACGTGGACACCAGGACCATGATGTTGTAGGGTGTCCACGTTACAATGAAAGCCAGGAGAATGGCGCTGAGGGTTCGGGCTGCTTTCTTCTCCCGGATCAGACCCGAGGTCCGGGCTTTACGGCCTGCAGTCAGCGAACGAGAGGGAGCTTGAGCTGAACTCGTGGTTGTGGGAGTTATAGAGGAACTGAGCGAATTCTGACTCCCTGACTCACAGCTCCTCTTGGTGGCGTTGCGGTTGTTGTGAAGATCACTGACCGTGCTCTTATCCATCCGAACGAGCGGAATGTATTTGTTATTGTCATCCGTTTCCGTCTGTGTATGGCTGTATGTGGTGTACGCACTGGACATCTCGTCTCTTTCCCTTCGTTTCTTCCACCACCAGGCTGCTGTCCGGTGGGTGATGATTGGACAGATGGTCCTGTGTGTTTTCTTGTGCTGGTTCTGGTCTGTTTGTGGTCTGACATCTTCAGTACTGCGTGAATTACTGTGACATGATTTCTAGGAGACATATATGGCAAAAATGTAATGTAAATATAATGTTTTGCAGTATGAATTTCCTATATCAATTCACTTCAATTGGAATTAAAGCTTATTTAAAGCCCTGATTTTTGATTAGTTTGCTTTTTGTAGTCCATGTCTGTATAATGTTCAACAACAACAAATCATGCTTTTACGCAAATATAAGCAAAACGGACCAGAATGATGATTTGATACATATTTTAGTCCAATAAACGGTCTCTAGAAAAATAAATACATAAAAAAAAGAAAGATGTATTTTTTAACTTTTTTCCCCAATTTTTTTACTTAAGGTTTTTGCCTTGAAAACTAAGTTGATTAACTAAAATTGCTAAAACTAAAATCGAAATGAAAAGAAATCTAAAAAATATATATGTACATAATTACAAAATTACATAAAACATAATTTCTATGTAATTATGTTTATGTAATTTTGTTGTAAATTATGTAATTATTAAATTTTAATAAAATTTGAATAAATACTACACTCTCAGAAATAAAGGTACAAAAGCTGTCACTGGGGTGGTACCTTTTCAAAAGGCACACTTTTGTAGCTATTAAACACAAAATATGTACACTTTAAGTACTAATATGTCTCTTTTAAGGTTCCAAAATGGACCTTTAAGGTACAAACATGTACCTTTTGAAAAGTTACCATCCCAGCGACAGCTTTTGTACCTTTATTTTTTGAGAGTGTCGAGCAAAAAAGTCTCTTAACTCTTTTTTTCAATTCTAAAGAAGGTTTTATAGAATGGAAAAACTTCATGGTGTTAAAGGTTTTTGACTGAAGACCTAAATCAAAAGAAGCCCACCTGCGATGCGTGTCCTGTGCGTGCTCCCATGAGTCCGGCGAGCTGCTGAGAGCGTTTCTCCGTCTCGCGGTACACCCGCCAGTACAGCGCCACCATCACACTCACCGGCAGGTAAAACGCAGCGATGGCCGTCCCGAACGTGATCACAGGCTCAGACAGAAACTGCACTGAACACTCTCCTTCTGGGACAGTCCGCTCACCCACTATGTACTGCCAGAACAAAATAGCCGGAGCCCAAAGCACAAACGAGACGGTCCACGCTAAAGTAATGAGCACCGCCGCTCTCCTGGGCGTTCTAGTGGCCCGATAGGTCAGAGGTCGCGTGACAGAAAGATAGCGGTCCACGCTGATGGCCAGCAGGTTCATCACAGAGGCGTTGCTTGCCACATAATCCACAGCCAACCACAAATCACAGGCTAGGTTTCCTAATGACCATCGGCCGATCAGGATGTAGGTCGTGTAGAGGTTCATCGACACGGTGCCCAAAATGAAGTCGGCCACGGCCAAGCTCAGGAGGAAGTAGTTGCTCACCGTCCTCAGATGAGGGTTTACTCGAAAAGAGATCATGACCAGGACGTTGCCTATGATGGTGATGATGGAGAGTGGGATGGTTATGAGAGTGATCATGGCCATCCTCCAGGAGATGGCTCTAGAGACCACCACATCTGTCCCGTTGCTTACACTTGAGAGATTCAGCGCGAATGAGGTGCTGTTCATCGTGGACTGAAGATGGCAGGATGATCAGATTATCTTTGTGCTTTAAAAGTCCAGTGCATGCTTCATATCGCATCTTTTAGATGATTCCTGATGCCTGATCATTCTGTGCGGACAAATAGAAGACATATCATACTGTAGGTTGCATGTTTAATTTATACACATTGTTATAAAAAGTTTGCAAAAAAAAAAAAAAAACTGTCCTCATATCACAGAAACTGAAGGCCTTCAAGGAAGCCCATCAAAATAAAGTACCTAAATCAAAGGAATTATTATCAAAGGTATAATTATTATTATTATTATTATTATTAAAAAAACGTTTAATTACAATTTTCTTCCATGTTTTTAATTTTTACTGTATGTTTTATTACCCTAAAAATTTAAATACACAACATTTCACAGGGCCCCGTTATTACAAGCAAATTAATTAAGTTGCTTTTATGAATTCCTTTAATTAGTCATAGGTTTTGGTGATCAAAATTTAATAAAGCCATTAAAATGTTATCTAAAAAACTAAAAAGGGAAACAAAGAATTTGTTAATAATTAAACAGAATTTGAGAGTTGAGCCATGACGGTAATTAGGGGTCTGTCTGTGACATCATTTTCTGTTTTAATGTCTGAATGTTTCTCTATTGTGGTTAGACTTAATTAGCAACATTTTCTAAAACAGTGATTTTTTTAGAATGTCTTTTTTGTAATCTTTTTTTTACATTTACATACATATATATGACCCTGGACCACAAAACCAGTCTTAAGAGTAATTGTTTAAGCTGAATAAATAATCTTTCCATTGATGTGTGGTTTGTGAGGATCAGACAATATTTGGCTGAGATACAACTATTTGAAAATCTGGAACCTAAACTAAAATTAACAAACAATACTAAGAGAATCACCTTTAAAGTCCAAATGTTGATAAAAATAGACAAAAAATCTATAATTTTAACTATAATTTTGCTGTAAATATACCTCAACAACTTAAGACTTACGTTTTGTGGTCCAGGGTCACATCTTAGATATTTCAACATGACATCACATTCCTCTAACAATATCAAAATTAATTTTATTACAGAAATCAAAACTTAATAGAGGTGCCAATGTATTATTAATTATAACGCATTTTAGAATTAATAGATAAAACAAAAACTGAGCATCAGATCATTAATGTTTTACTTATTTGAAGCCTTTATTTGATCAAAGTATCCAAGTAACTTTATGATTACAAACTAAAACACTCTGACTTTTTACCTAGGTGACGAAAAAAAAAACTAAAACTAATACATGTTCAGAAAATTCCATCTATATTTGATTTGTCACGGTGACTGCAACAATATAATACAGAAAAAACCCTCCGCCTTGACCCTCAATAAGAACAGTAAACTCTAATTAGTACAAACGTCAGGATGTATATTTGTTCATGTAGTCTGTTTATTGATGGCCAACCTCAAACACACGCTAGCCAGCGCTGCAAAGTCAACATCATGATCCTGAAAACAACCCTTCATGTATATTTAATTTACTTGTGCTGTAGCAACTCGAGGCACAACACTCGCTGTATCACAAACACTGTACAGTCACTGTGTATTAAAGCATCTGCTAAATGCCAGAGTAAATTTGCTCACTGAAAAAAAAGATTTTCTTTTGTTCCAGCCAAAAAAAAAAACACTTAAATCAAGTAGGATTTCCTAGACAAGAGAAAAATTATTGTCTTGTTTTCAGAAATAATTAGAACAAGCAAAATAATCTTATTTAAAACATAAAACATGATTATTTTGCTTGTTCTAAGCGAAAACTCACTTATTTCTGAAAACAAGACAATCATTTTTACTTGTCTAGAAAATCTTTCTTGATTTAAGTTTATTTTGCAGTGCTGATACAATAAGGTCAGTCTGTTAAAGCTAGCAAATAAGTGAATAAATGTAAAAGATTAGCAGTATGACTTCTAGGGTTACTATAGTGCACTGTTAATATAGTTATTAATGTGACTTGATATATAAAAAAGACTTTAAGCACTTGACAAACATCACTTTCTAGTCCACGGATGCAGATCCTTCTTCCGAATGCCGTCAGTAATCCCGTTAGACAGGTTCCTCTATGAAAAACCAACACTCGCTTACATGGAGATCAATGAAGCTAGTGTGGAAAACAGGTCAGTGCAGACCACTAACGTCATCAAATACCATTATTATTATTTGTGACCCTGGAGCACAAAAACATCATAAGTAGCACTGGTATATTTGGTCAAAATGATCCATTTGTCTTTGCCAAAAATCATTAGGATATTAAGATCCATTAAAATACTTATTTATTGTCCTATCATAAATATATAATTCTTGATTAGTAAAATGCATTGCAATGAACTTCTAGGACAATCTAAAGGCAATACTTAGATTATTTTGCCATCTTAGATTACAGATTTTCAAAATTAGCCAAATATTGTCCTATCATAACAAACCATACATCAACGGAGAGCTTCTTTATTCAGCGTTGAGATAATGCATAAATCTTCATTTTGACTGATTTGGTGGGAACAGGGTCACATTTGTATTAGAATGACAGTGTCCACATTTACTCTAATTAAATTAGTAAAGATTTTTAGGTAAATGCAGGGATTAGAAAGTTATAGTCATTCTGGTTGCTTCTGAAGTCTCTATATTTAGCCATCGTGAGCATATGCAACAACTTGCAATAACAAAATGTACATTCATTGCTGAATTTTAAAAGCTCATTGTGGTCTTATTTTGGTCCCATAAACACTCTAGTCAAACACATGGGTAAACAAACACCAACAAGTCCCGCTAAGCACCTCAACAAAGGAACACACAGTGTCAAGAAAGGGTCAAGGACGAAAAGGTTGGTCGTTTCCCTGGGATCAGATGGTAAAATCAAGATTAGAACAGATGGGGAAGACTGAAGCTGTCTACGAAGTGTGGTCTGTTTACCGTTTACAAGTTGTAGTCTGTAATGTAATCTAGATTACTCTTTGTAAGTAAATTTGACTGCTTTTGGATTACTTTTGGGTTGCTTTTGACCAGTTTATAGACTTGAATGGGATTATTGTCATAAAAAGTAAAGCTAAATATATATATATATATATAAATATATATATATTCCGTTCTTTGTTTGTCATGAAGCATTACAAACTAGGATTGAGTTGACAAAAACACAATATTTAATTAAATCAGAAAAAAATGTCAAATTAAAGTGCGTAAATGAAATCAATTTTAAGTTTTAAAGATCTTATCTGTTTGCATGTCAATAGGACCATTAACCGACATCAGAGAACTGTCTGTGAAAGCGTGTATGTTGTTAAATTTTATGTATACAGTTGACTGAGATGTGCTTTGTCTTCAAATTCTGAAGCAGAATAGAAAAAGGAGCAATTAAGGAGAATCAAAAATAACTAACATTGTGTGAATAATTTGTATAATTATGTAGGACATTATTTAACAGCACTGTATCTCAGTTACTATAAGGTTTTGAGTCCAGCGTATACTATATTAAGCTGTAATTTGTATGCTTTATTGGAAGAACATTTTAAATGGTTTGCATATTTTTTCTCTGATATAATGTCAGACATGAGTCAGTTATATAATGAAGGCAGCTATCAGCTGTTTTTAATGCTATAAGATCATACAATGTATTAACTAGCTACATAAATAATTTGTCGGCCAAAAGTTCTTTGCCCACATTTTTTTGCTGTTCCATGTATGTTTTGTGACAACTTACCCCATGCCCCAGGGCAGCATTGTGTAAAAATGTTCATATTTAACTGGTGTAGCTATACTCTATATTTCACAGTAAACATGTTGCTAATCAAGCTGAAGGACTGCATTTTAAAACAGGAAAGCATATCCTAAAATGCAACGTTTAACATGACATTAACCACAAACAATTACAATAAATATAGCCTACCTCACACATTTAGCCCAAAACGACTTGTTTTCTTCATTAACACTGCAGATGCTTACACTTGCTTAACAGTTTTCCTTTGGTTTATTTATTTGTTTCATTTCTAAAGGGTTTTTTGTATGTATAAAATGCCTAAAGAAAAGCTGACCTGCTGTAGAGATGTTGGATCCTCTCAGGTCTGTTGTTTCCAGCGCACCTGTAACGCAAATATTCAGAGCTCAACAATCAAACAAACTCTGAAGCTGGACAACTGCTGACACTCCTCAAAACTAACACCACATCCCACCTCTCACCTCTCCTCTCACTCGTAAATGCTTCAAAGGCATGGGAATTTTTTGTGAGTATTTATTGATTGATTTATTATTTGTTTGTGAATATGGCTATGTGAAACGTTGATCCGTTAATCGTGCGATAATTAAAATTGATGGAGCCACTTTCAGTCCGGTGGGTAAATGTCACAATTTCTAGGCGTCATCTTTGGTCAGTAGCTAACAGCAGAGGGCGCTGTACAACAAGAAAAGGCGCTTCGTCCCTCTTTAGTTTAGTTCACTGATTCTTGTCTACTAGTAGTCTTAGGACAACGTTTATTAACATTTTGGATCAAATGTTGACTACTTGTCTTTACCAACAGGCCAACTTGTTATCGTTTTTTAATTAACAGCTGTTTTGTCAGCCTAAAATGGTCTTAAAACATTTTATCATGCAATTTTGGTAAAGGGTAAAAGTATTTTATTTTATTTTTTTACTCTTACCCTTAATTAAATGAAACATAAATAAGATGTTTACTAAAAAAAATTATAGTTATAATGATCAGGGTTTCTCCCCCCCTCAACTTTCCCCCAGAAATAAATAAAAGAGGAGTGTCTGAAAGCGGCATGGGATGTGTACAGAAAATAGAGGAAAAAACAAGTATAAAATAAATATAAAATATATAAAAAAAAATGTTTGTGTCACACACACACACACACACACACACACACACACACACAACAAATCTAATAACATAAATAAATATAAATGAAAGAATGGTATGAGTTTTCAGTTTAACATAATTTACAATGTATAGTTAACACACATTCAGTCCTCCTCAGACGATAACTAAACAGGCACTGAGTGTATCAAGACTTTTATTTTGACAGTGGCAGTGCGGAAGTCATCAGTTTAGACTGCAGCGATGGCATCCTCTGCAGATGTACACGTCCGAATATGTGAACAAGAGATCATCAAGTATGATTTAGAAATAAAAGCTCTCGTTCAGGTACGCTTTTTTTAATTGTTCATATTTATAAACCAGTCACATTAGCCCTATTTTAAGTACAGTACTTTAAATATAAAAATGCTTAAATGCTGACGAAATGAATAAATTACAAGGACCACAAAATGATAACGAGTGACGAATGGCATTTTAAAATATCAAGCATTCTATTGTTGTTACTGCCATGTTAAATAATCACTTAATATAACGATTTAATATGTATATAATATGTATTATATATGTAATATAATGATACAATATAATGATAATGTTTTGATCCATAATATAATGTTTTCAATCACTGCAGGATGTCAGTGAATGCACAGGACCACAAAGCAGACTGACAGATTTAAATTTACAAGTAAAAGAGAAATTCAGCAATCTTAGACAACGGATTCAGGTGAGAAACAACGAGTGCAAATTTGCTGCAAATTCTAAACTTCAGACAAATATAATGACATTTTTTAAACAGGATCTGGAGCAAATGGGAAAAGAACAGGACAAAGAGTCTGACAAGCTGACCCTACTCAATAAAGCAGAAGGACATCAGAAACAGATGCTTAGGTAATGAAGTCATGCGCTTTTGTAGTTCTCAGTGTTAAAGTATTGTACATAGAGTGATGCTCAGATTATTCAAGTAGATGAAGGAGTGTATTGGGTCTCAAATGAAGAGTGTTCTTCTTGCAGTAATCAGACTGCTTGGAGGAAGGCCAATCTCGCCTGTAAAGTCTCCATTGATAAGCTGGAGAAGGAAGATTTATTAAATTCAGAGGACATGTCGATAAGACACAGGTGAATCTGAAAGCAGCATTTCTTCATTGAATGATGTTTATGATGCTAAGCCGGGGTTAATTCTCTGTCCGTTTATTCAGAAAGATGACCAAAGAAAGCCTTGCTCAGACCTCCAGTGGCATAACAGAGAGTCTGATGAGCATCAGCCGGATGATGGCCCAGCAGGTTCAGCAGAGCGAGGAGACCATGAGCACTTTAGGTGGGCGTCCAGCAAGTTTTCCATGTTATCCATGTGTGCATGCTGGGAAACTAATGTTGTGTCGTTCGTTTAACTCCCGCAGCGACATCATCCAGGACAGTGCAGGAAACTAATGAAGAGTTTAAAGCCATGACAGGAACTATACAGCTGGGCAGAAAGCTGATCATTAAATACAATCGACGGGAACTGACAGACAAGCTGCTTATTTTCCTCGCTCTTGCGCTCTTCCTGGCTACAGTCATGTACATCCTGAAGAAAAGACTGTTTCCTTTCTTTTAAGTACAGACTAAACAATGAATATAATGCATAAATCATAAAAGAAAGCTGTAAAACCTTTTTGCTTTCTCTGTGAAGCTATTGATCATGTCATGAATATATATATATATATTTATATATACATATATGTGTGTGTGTGTATATATATATATATATATATATATATATATACACACATGCACATATATATGTATATATATATATATATAAGCAGCAACTGACTTGTGTTATCATTTTGAAGGTGTTATAAGTTATTTTTATATTAGTGCTGTCAAACGGTTATTTACATTCAAAATAAAAGTTTTTGTTTATGTAATATATGTGTGTGTGTTGTGTATATTTATTGTGTCTATAACAAATATTTACACATGTTTATATCATATCATATAATATATAAACCTAACATGATTTTCTGAAATGTATACATGCATGTGTGTGTTTTATATATTTATAATATATTTATATATTTATAATAGATATTCATAGTACACAAATGAAAACAAACCTTTTGTTGGGTGTGATTAATCACAGCCCTGTTTTATAACACTTTTTGTGCTTCACTAAGGCTTCATATAAACGTAACTGAATTATGAATAAAATCTCTTCCTTTTAAAATATTTAAGCCAATGATGATTTCTCATGAGACACCTGGAATTACAAATTTTGTATCGTGAGGTTTTAATTAGCGATGTAGCTACAAAAAAGCATCTAATTGAAACTTGTAATTAATAAAGTTAAGGATATATACTGGAAAGCTTGAAAGTGAAATATTCATACACAGTCAAAATAGTTTATGAGAATGAATTTCCATCTAGTTTGTTAAAAAAAAGGAAAAAGATATGCACTGCTGTTCAAAAGTCTCATCTGCTCAACAAAGGCTGCATTTATTTGATCCAAAAATTCTGTAAAAACAGTACTATTTGAAAATATTATAAATGTTTTATGTTTCATACATGTATATTTATTATATCATTTGGTGGCAAAGCTGATTTTTTGCATTATTACTCCAGTCACAAGATCCTTCAGAAATCATTTGGCACACTTTAGTAGTGAGAGCCATGAATAGTGATCTGACCAACTTTGGGGTCCCTAGAACCGACTCTATAGCGCCACCACTAATCCAAAAATTCCACATTAAAATGCTAATAACTCCTGAACCCCTAATTCTAGAAAAAATAAGCTTGATTTAAACTTGATTACACATGATTCCTCTCATCACGCTGATCACATCCAATAGCTTACATTAAGACTCCGCCCATTACAGTAGCGGCCATATTGAAAAGTACAGTATACAGTCTAATCGCTACTCCTCCTCCAAAACTGATCCAATTCTTCTCAATCTTGGCTCATATGATGTTTGGACTGAGCTGAATAGACATGACTAAACAGATTTTTTTTATTCATCTTTGTTCAAAAGTTATGACGTCGCAAAGTTAACGAGGTTGACCCATATTTGGTTCAGAGGCTATATCTCGGCCCAGCTTTGATCAATCGAAATGAAACTTGGTATGCTTCATCAACACCATGCTCTGAGGGCCCATGCCAAAGTTGGGAACAGCGCCACCTATGGGTCGTGAGATACCAAAAAAAGCACTTTTCGCTTATAACTTTTGAAAATCGATATATCGGTATCTGTATATTTCTTGGGTCATGCCGAACCTGAGGAATCAAAAGGCTATTGCTTTGAAATTTGGTCGTAGGCGCTATACGCCATTTCATTTAATTTATCCAAATCCAAATAAAATTTACATTTCCAATAAGTACAAAATAGTCTCAATGGGCTTGGCCCCGTAATGGCTGCTTGCAGCTATATTTATTATTATTATTATCACAGATTTTATATTTTTGATATATAGAATGTTAACACATAAATGTCTGCTGTCTCTTTTAAACAATTTAATATGTCCTTGCTGAATACCAGCACTGAACCAGCAGTTCAACAGTTTTGCTCTGCATTGTATCAGTTTAATTTCTCATTTGTATTAGGCCTACATTCAATGAGTCTACTTTAAGGCTTATTTTTATGAAAACCATATAAGCTGTAATGTGTTTTTGTAATGTACTTTTTAGAAGAAGTCCCTGAGTGTTCCAGTCTCATGCCTCCAGCTGAACTCATGTTAGGCGCTGGAGGCTGTCACATGGACACCTACAGTATGACAGGCAATTTAGGTGAGTTAAACTCACATCCCAGGCAGCAGTGAAGCAGCAGCTGTTACACAGGGCAGGACAGAAGCGGAGTATCACAGGGGGAAAAGCTCAGAAAAGCTATGGCCATAATCAGAGCTCTGCTGATAAAGAGGCATGCGACCCTGTCTTTCCTCCGATAAGACCCGGAAAAGCTGATTATTCCATCCCTGGTCTCTTTCTCCTTCTCTCTCTCTCATTCTCCTTCCATTGTGGTCGGAGGACAAGGTCTGTTATTTTTAGAGATGTGCATCCATGTTATCTGACTTGTTCTTTTCAACGCCTCTGAAGAGTGGGCCACTATTGTAACTGTGTGACCTTTCTCTTTACCTCTCGGTGGCCCCGTATTTGACTTGAAATGGCGATCATTTCCACAATAAGCTTGCTATTGTAATATGTATTTCAGCTGAAAGTGGATGCTGGTTATAGGTGGATGCTGTGGAGAGGAGAATTGTGATAACTGTTCTGTGTGGAGAGGCCAGAGAGATGCCGAGGACAATCTATTACTCATTTTAAGTGGCAGCAAATGTGGATCTCCTTCCCTCCTCCATCCAAGTCTTTACATGCGCAGCCATGCACCCTTACCTCTCCATGTCAAGCAAATTGTGCCATTCTGCACACTAAGCAGAGCACTTTTGTGTTGTCAATCAAGCGTGAGGTTAACCTTTGCACGAATAGCACAGAAAAATATGTAAACGGTCTGGGTTTGAGGATTTGTTTCTAAAGCGTTTTGCTGGATGCGCGATTAGAGAGTTTAGTTTAAGGTCGATCTCGTTGAGGAGCTGTCAAATCAAATCACACGATACAGAAAAATTCAAAAATGCCCTCTGAAGTAGACTACAGGCCTGTTTGAAAATTTGGGGTTGTTTCTACATGTTTCCACCGCGAGGAGAATTAAGCTAATATTCATTATTTGTAATATTTGTGATTTATACCAACAGGCTATTTCTCAGGTTCACATTTGCTAAAAAAAAAGTGACCCTGAATATCTTTAAACTTGCAAAACACAAAATCGTGTTTACCAAAGGTAAGAAAAGGGTTAAATAACAACAACAAAACACTTTTTATAGACCTATGTTAGGAGTACAAATAAGGGAAAGCAATAAGAATTGTTAAGAAATAGTTGGATTCAGTTGCCTACATGTAATAATTACAATAATACTAACAGCCCTAGCCTATTATAATAATCTATAAGGTGTTTATCAATTTTACGAATTTTTGTACCAAATTTTGCACGAAATTACAAATATAGACCTAGTTTAAATACGTCTATAGCCTGTCAACTATTCGTAGACTATATTTTATGCTAATATTTGAATTGTTATTCTCTTATTTGATAAATAATAACTGCAAGTAAATTCTTGAAAAGACTTTATTATATTATTTAAAAAAGTTTACATTTCAGACTTACACAAGCAAATGAATAACACCTTAATTCGAGCCGTATTCGTGCGGTGCTTTCTGGATATAAGCTATACATAAAAATGCGTCTTAAAAATAGTTAACTGTTGCCCTTTATTGGTAATATTAATGGTCTGTTATTTTTTATTATAAAAAGTGAAAGAAAAAGAAAGATAGACTGGGGACTTATTTCGAGTTTTATAAAGGCCTCGATACATCTGGTGAAAACATCTCACAATTTAACTCTCAAGTGCAAGCAAATTATATCAGACAAGTTTTTAAAGAAAACGATGCGTAGGCTATATTATAGCTTTAAAGTTATTAAAGAATAAGAATGAACTTAATGATATTAAAGATATCAAAGCATAAGAATAAACGTGTCTTGCATCTGACAGAGCAAAGCCATGCCGGCCCGCTTTATGTCTATTCAAAGATCAATCATCAATTATGAAAATATGATTTGAATTTAAATGTCCGTACATGCAATCAAAGTTCTTT
Organism: Enteromius unitaeniatus; assembly: GCA_032359435.1. Classification (NCBI taxonomy): domain Eukaryota; kingdom Metazoa; phylum Chordata; class Actinopteri; order Cypriniformes; family Cyprinidae; genus Enteromius; species Enteromius unitaeniatus. Next base: position 15,929,984 of record JAUMHI010000055.1, read on the forward strand.
TTTTTTTTTTCACCAAGCTCGGATGCCGTGTAGTGAGGGAACCGCGCTGCTGGACTGAAACGGAGCCTGCACGTTATTTAGATCTCCAACTCCAAAGTTGATGTAGTTGCTGTTGGACTGCGAGGGCTGGATGGAGGACATGCTCGACGGATAGTTGCATGAGTAGTTCGTGTTGCCCGGACTCGGGAAATTACTGAACGCAGGGTAGCTGTTGTAGGTGAAATGATTGATCCCCACATTGTAAGAGGTGTTGTATGTGGACGCGTCGCCCAGGCACGGTTTTCCATCCCGAACCAAAACCGGCACCGAGATGCGTCTCGGAGGAGCGATGCCCACCATCTCCAGGGTCTGGTCCTGACGCTGCCTCTTGCACTTGTAGCGTCTGTTCTGGAACCAGATCTTGACCTGTGTGGAGGTGAGTTTGAGCACGCTGGCTAGATGATCTCTCTCGGGAGCGGAGAGGTACTTCTGCTGTTTAAAGCGTCGCTCCAGCTCGTACACCTGCGCTTGAGAGAACAGAACGCGAGGCTTTCTCCTTTTCCTCTGTTTGGGTCGATCCGCATCATCCAGCTTCAGATCTTCACTTGGGTCTTCCTGAGAGCAGCTGAGGTCTGAAAAAATGGATGATTCATTTCATTGATTGAGTTTAACGGGACACAAATCGTCAATATACTAAAAAATATGGACCAACCTTTGGTTTTAATTTATAACACGTTTTAATCCATCCATTGCGTTTAGAAATTAAACTGAACAATTTAATTTCTATATTTACTTTTTTGTTAATATGGCCTAACAGAGACATTTTCGCTGCAGGTTTGAACCTCGTGGGTCAGGCCTACTTAAAACATTTGAACATAGCCTAATTTAAAACCTTTAAAACGTCATTTAAAACATGAACATGAATTTTGAATTTTACGCACTGGTGCCGTTTTATTAAAAACATCTAAAGGTTCAAATTTCAAATGGAATTTTTGCAGCAATTACATAAAACAACTCCAAATAGTTCCAAAGCTTTTTTGAACTGGGGCTTTTGAACTTTTTTTTAACTAAAAGATAAGACTAGTCTTAAAAGTTAGTCATCTTATTTTTTCTTTAAGACTGGTGACAGTTTTTTTTTTCAGTTACATAAAAATGTTATATTAGTCTAAGTTGAATCCAAAAACTAAAACAGATTGCTCTTGGCTGACTGCTAGTTGGTGAGACTAGCTCTTAAGACACTGTCTTAACATGAAGGCTATAGTTTATGCAACTGGCCCCTGTTCTTAAAGCCACCATTTTCCTTAATTTTATTTTGAAGAAGGACCGGTGGATGTTAAAGTAAAGTTTCTCTATGGAACCAAAGATGACAATTAAAGAGTGTGCGCAGTGATTTATAATCGGAAAATTAGAAATCATTGTTTCTGGCTAACCAATGCATATTTATTCTTTTAAAAAGCGGAATAAAAATAGTCTACGCAAAATTATAATTTTGGTAGTCTAATTAGTGTTATAATCAATCTAGACGCGTGCGCTTATTTAAACTGTTATTTTTAATCAATTCAGCATTTTTTGTGCAGTTTTTAACTAATAATGAAACGCATCTTTAGTTTCAAATAATTGTCCGACTCTTGTGAACGCTTACCTTTTTTCTTTTTGTCTTCAAACGTGTCATCCGTCTTTGCGTCTTTAACATAGTCCATTTCTAAGAAATTCTTCCCATAAAAGGCAGCGGTACCGAAGTTCAGAGAGCTGTTTTTGTTGCCTTTGTCGTCCTGAAGGTCTTCGCTGAAGAGGGAGACTCCGGATGGCATTTCCATGAACTGCTCTTGTTTGAAAGTAGACAGCATGCAGGATGAGGTCGGAATAAGGGCACCGTCCAGCCGCTGAGACATGTCCAGAGAGACCAAGTCCTCCTGATTCTGCTCCAGGTTCAATATGTCCCGCACTGAGAAAGGAGTGGAAGTCATCTGGCTTGAGAACATTGCCATGGAATGATGGTCCTCTTGGGCGTCCCGGTTGGCATTTATCAGGGGTGCCTAGTCGTTTAATGAATAGGGTTAGACTTTTGTGTTTGGAGGTAGCCTATAAACACACGTTTATATTTCTAATAGAGCCCTCATAACACACTTTTGGGGTGTAAGGAGTGACTGCATGCTTTAATGAGACAGGGGGCGGAGCTCAACATTTCGGAGCTTGTTATTGGCTAAATGACGCATAAAGTTCCCTACAAGTCCATGCATAAGTTATAATATATACCTATTATGGCAAGTTTAATAATACCAACAAAAATTGCGTTTATCCAATGTGCCATTTTATTTATTTTTACTTTTTCAAGTGGTGTTGCCTGTTTTTATTACCAGTAATGCTACAATTCAAGTCAACGCTCTTTTCTCAAGTGAAATCTGTCAGCTCTGAGAAAGATGGATTTAAATCATCATTTAATTATAGCTACGAGGCTGCAAATATCCCCTGGATCTGGCACGGGGCGCCAATGTGTGCACTCGGTTTGTTTGTTTTCCTCTTAATTGCTTAATCCAGAGGAAACTCTGGGTCAGAGAAGAGTTTTCTCCAAGGGATCAGACAGTGCCATTGCTGGAACCTGAAACCTGCAATGACAAACCCAACTGTCTACCACTGAAAGATTCTGGTGCCACTGGGTTTGTTATCAAGACGTGATAACAGATGACAACAAACCAGAGACCCACCCACGCCGAACAGCCGCAGCAGAGGAGCAACACATGGCAATTCATATAAAATATAGACCTGTGTGGCGGAAATGATAGATAATACAAGAACACGTGTAGCCTACAGAGTAGACTAGTAGACATCTATGACTTATGTTTGGTGGTACACTACATCAGTGTAAAGCGTATAAATAGCAGGCTAAAAAAACGTGCATATGAGACGAAATTTGATGGCGAGCATATAATACGCACATTTTTTTTTAGCGTGCACATGATGGAAACAAGACGAAACCCCACAAACCTATCTATGCGTAGCATACACAGGCCCAAGATCGGGTTGATTCACAAGCACACACATTTATATTAGATAGCAACAATTTTGCTTGCATTTCCTATTTAGACAACGACACAGAAAATACATATTTTCTCATCCGCTTATTAGCTAAATAAGTGTAACATTTTCTTCAATCTGTATTTATTTATAATACACATGTAGGCTATTATTTATATATTTTATATTAATAAACTAATTACAAAGTTCTTCAGGAGCTTTAACGTTAATATGTTGGACGCTGCAATATGGGCCCTATAACAATAATCCAGGTCGACAGTGGTGCCGTTCCTCTGAATATTAGTCATCGTTTGTGCTTGTGCGGAGGAGACAGACAGTATTATCGTTTATTTGATCTCTAACGGTTAATGCTGCGGAGTAAATGGTGCACCAGAACCTCGTGTTTATAGTTCTGAGGCGTTTCTGATAAATGAACGCGAGCACTTTTCTCTATGAGCGAATCAACACTCCCTTATCCATCGCTGCAATAACTGGTGAAATAAAGTAAACTGACTCCGCGGCTTATGGACACTGCTTTATATCACGATGATTTATGAAGCATCTCCTCCACCGAGCGCCACTGCAGTTAGCGACGGTCTTCATGACGGATGGAGCGCTTCTGAGAGTTTACTACGGGTTTTTTTTCGTCGAATAATTCGTCTTGTTTGATGCATTTCTGAAATAAATATTATGACAGACTACATGGTGGAGAGAAGAAGAGCCACAAACTCCCACAAAGCAACTGCATGTGCAGGTTTGTCTTTCAACAGCGCATTTGGAGCAGATAAAGAGTTGGATAACGTCCTTGAAAACTTCCTGTAGGCCGACCTGTTTAGGAAATGATGGGGCGGTGGGGTGAGATGGCTGTTATCTAAATGAGTCTGCTGCAGTGATGAAACCACAGACCTCTTCATCCCTGTCAATCACTTCCCAATTTAACACCTCCTGAAGGAAGCTGGTGCACGAGACCTGGCTGCGAGGGGATTTTAAAAGGATTTATAACGCATTTTTAACACACGTTTAATGTCAAGAAACTATTTTTATTGATATATGTTTTTTTAATTACATTTTTGTGGCGTTTATTATTTTATTATTATGTAAGATTTCATTTCATCGTGACACTTACACATTTTATGTCTGCAATTAAATACGTCTATATACTTCTAGAACTAATTGCATCAAGAATTTGCTTGCAGGGTGGCCTACTTTCTTGCTTTACTACATGTTTTATGTACCTACGTTTTACGCATCTTACGTGCTTTTTATTACTTTTACAGTTTTGTCTGTAGCTTAATGTGTTTATTCGTCGCTTTATCCGGTAATTTTGACGATATGGTTAGGTTTAAGTGTTTAACTAGCCTAAATAAAACCATATAAAAGCCATTAACCTAATGCATTTGTGGAGGCCCGGTTAATAAAATGAAGCTGTTAATTCATTTAAAAAGTTGCAAAACAAAAAACACTAATATTAGATCAGCTGTAATAGACTATTGCATGAAGAAAATCATTACGGTGATTTCGAGCTGTGCGTTTTGTCATCACATCATTTGTCTTGCATGACTCGGGGAATAACAATTTTCTTTATAAACTCATGTTCACAGCTTTGGCAGTGGATTAGTCAGGCCAGACAGGAACATGATTGCTCCCGATGGGAGTCAGATGACCTGCTCTCCTTTGGATGCCTCAGAATAGTTTTGACTACTCGCTCACATTGAAACATGTTCATATGCTCATATTTCAAAAAAGGCTTTGTCACTATATTAATCATTATTAAAGAGGGCTTCTGCAGCTGGTTGCTCCCGTATGATTTCAGACCATCCGGCAGCTGAGTTCATGAATGCCCCTGGATGCGGAGTTTATAGTATCTTGAACAAGTGACTGTTTTCCAAAAGACATTTCCTATTCAAAAGATAGAAGCGCTGTACACTTTTTCCCCCACAGTATTTCGTTTGTATAATCTTTATTTTATAATATAGCTAATGTATAGTGATTATCTTGCCTGTGAAATTAAACTACATAGTGGCACATTTGCTAAACCAGCCTTCTTCCTGTCCTAAAGTTTGGCCGAATCCGCCCCCTGGTGGCGAAGATTAACATAGCAGTGATATTGCTGTCGCTGTTTCATTCAGTCATTGACTTATTGCAGTCAATAAGGTAAAAAGCTTCGAAATAATAACTCTTCTCAAAACCATATTGGCAAAAAATATCCAATATACTTAAAGTGATAGTTCACCTAAAAAATTAAAATGCTGTAATCATCTGCTCCCCAAACCTGTATGGCCTATTCTGTAGAACACAAATACATTTTGAAGAATGTATGTAAACAAACAAAAAACAAACAAACACTACAAATAAAAATACAAAATAACTAATTAACTTCATTATGAAATAAAATCTTCTTTTTACAGTAACTTTTTAAATGCTCATTTGTAGATTATGTCAAATGCTACCTGCACAGGTGAACTTCATTAAAGTATAAACACGTTTAAAAGCTTTTGGAATGGTTTACATCTTCACATAG
>JAUMHI010000055.1:15940010-15959571 GCA_032359435.1 Enteromius unitaeniatus
ATCAGTACATTACAGAAAATGAACTTTATCACAATATGCTAATTTTTTAAAAAGGACCTGTATATCTTTCTGTCAAAGTCATCTGACATTTTTAAGACGAATTTGTTCTGACACAGTTCAACTGAGTTCTTGCCATTTTCGAAACTGTTAAAAAAGTGAAATTTTTTTTAGCTTGACTCCAAGTCCCTGGTTTGTCCAGATGTTGCAGTAAGTTTATAAAACAATTGTATTGCATAAATAAAAAAAAATAGAAAACATTCTGTATTTGGAATAAATCCTTTAAAACCGTTAAATTTAACACTTTGAAGCTGAAAACGCTAGAAAACGTCAATTTGGAACATTTTAAAATTAGTAACTTTAGATTTTTTGATTTAAAATTAAATAATTGGGATTGGCCAATCAGAACTCTGTAACAAGCGCAACAAGCAAATAAACTCTGAGCAAATCTTTGTCATTTTTCGAGCAAAATGGTTCTTTAAAAGTTATTTAAAAAGATAGAACATACAATTCTATCTTGATCAGAATTTAAATACTGACATATGCTATGTGACTGTGAGGGACAGAGAGACGATTGGAGTATGGTGTACATTTTAGGACATCCACAAACCTCAGTCATAAAAGATTGACAGAGATTAAAGATTAAAAGGCATCAGACAAAATGTCCCCTATGTTCCCCCTATGCCTGATTGTACGAGACTTTACACTGTTGGGTTTCACAGTTTTGTTGCCATTTATTTATCCATGACAGCCCTAAACCATCCAAAAACATTCAGCAAAATATTTTTTAGCAATATTACCCATAATTCCTTAATTTCAGGCCCCAGAAGAAGAAAAAAACTTACAACTAATAGTTATTTTAATACGCCACTTTCATATGAAATAAAAACTAATTTTGCAAACAGTGTGTAAAATTAGCACCCCAAAATTATTATTATAAATCGACCACTGATTATCAAATAATTTATATACACAGGCACACACACGTTTGTTTTTGTGAAAAGTGGAGACATAAGTGTAATGGTTTTATACTGTATGTGCTTTTGCTCTACACCAACCCTACACCTAACCCTATCCACTACATGAAAGTTTGTGCATTTATAAATTTTTTAAAAAACCTAATTCTGTGTGATTTATAAGCATTTTGAAAAGAGTCACAAATAGCTGATATAACGCCAAATACCAAACATATTTTACAACGATAAATTCACAATAAAAATAGTTATAATATTAAAGGAATTATATGTACTAACTATAGTATAAATACATTTCTAATTACTAACTTTTATTGTGCTAAAATGCTGTGTGTGAAAAAAGAAGATCCAGAAAGACACATCTGAGTAAGAAATGAGCTTTAGTATTTATTTTTCCTAAAACAATTGGAACACATGCTATCTGTACCGATATGGAATCTATCATTCAATGTAATAGTTGTACACAGATTTTTTTCATTCCTTGTAACAATCTAAAAATGTTTTCCAGGTTCAAACCCAAAGTTGATCACATTTCCGCCCACATGTACACTGGAATACCTGAGTGAATTAAGAAGATGATTGGTCAAAGTAACTACTGTTGTCTTTAGGCTGATGAATAGCAGAACTGTACAGGCCGTTCCTTATTCCTAAATCAACAATCAGCTCTGAACATTCTATTAACCTATCACGTGGCAAGGACCCAAAACAATTCTTTTCGCAGCTATAGTAAACAATAATTCACCCATTTCAATATTATTGTCAGTAATACCCTGAGCTTCTTATGTAGACTTAACCCAGTTCCTGGGTCTAAGGCCAGCCGGCTGCAATTCCAGCTTCTGGCTCTTCTCAGTGGCTCTGGGAGAAAACTGCTATTTTTTTACTTGGAAACACCAGCGGCTGGCTGTGGACTTGGCCAGAGCACAGGCAGGCCTGCTTTCCATGAGACACTGTGCGCTGAAGTTGTTCCTATGTTCAGCTAATCTGTTTGAGCAAAGCCCAGAAATGCAGCATACACATTAGACTGAAGTGATACTATCAGGGCGCTTTTATCATACTGAGACACGAGGCAGCTAGAAGTTTTTACTACTATTATACATCTGCTCGGGTTCCACAGTTCATTTGGGGTAAAGTTTTTGTGTAATAATCTCAAGGCACAATAAGCTTGTTACTGGACATTGATTTGACTTTGCTTTCCTTCTAAAGAAGCACAGAGCGTTGTATGTGCTAGACCTGGACTTCAATCCCGTACAGCTTGTATTTAATCAAGTATTTCAAATAACAATTACACACACATTTCTGAAACAAACAAACAAACGTATCTTACATATCTACAGTTGGATGCGTAATTGGTGCGATAATGTAACTAATACAACAGCAAGCACTATATTACATATAGTATATCATCACTGAATACGGAGGCTATATTTAGACGTGTTTATATAAATATAGATATACATAGATTTATATGTACATGTTTTATATTCAAATGCTGCATGAAGCATAAAATAAATAAACAAGGTGATCAAATCTTAAAGGTTTAGTTCATCACAAAATGACAATTCTGTCCTGAATTACTTATCCTCATGTTGTTCCAAACCCATAAGTTTATCTTCAGAACAATTAAGATTCTATCAGATAGCCATCTGACTCTCCATAGACAGCAACACAACTAAAATGATCCCAGATCCAGAAATCATAGTAAAAACATTGGTAAAACAATGTGACATCAGTGGCTCAACTTCACTTTTGCGACGCTCTGAGAATACTTTGTTTTGCGCAAAGAAACAAAAATAACAATTGAATTAACCATTATTTTCCCCCCGAGTTACATCTTCCGTCATTTAACTTATTTGATGTAATTAGCCTTGTTTACGTTTGGAGGCGTGAATGTAATCTGCGGTTGTTTGTCTTCTTTGCTCAAAAAAGTATTCTCATAGCGTCACCAAACTGAAGTTGAGCTACTGATGTCACATCCTGTTTTACCAATGTATTTACTATGTTTCTGTACCTGGATCATTTCAATTGTGTTGCTGTCTATGGAGGTTCAGAGAGCTCTCAGATTTCATCAAAAATATCTTAATCTGTGTTTTTGAAGATGAACGAAGGTCTTACGTGTTTGGAACGACACAGGGGTGAGTAATTAATGACAGAATTTTCATTTTGTGGTGAACTAGCCCTTTAAGGAAGATAAGATTTGCAAAATAGAGATGCTGTTTTAGAACAAAAAAAAAAAGCAATTCTACAAAATGAACAATCTGGAGTATCAAAAAAGCTGCACCACATTTACCCTGTACAGTTTGGGAGATCTGGAATGACTGTGGAGGAGTGAGGGTGGATGGGTTGAGTTAAGAGGTCTGCTGAGTCTGTGAAGTGAGGGATTGGGGAGTCATGGTCAGTTTAGGTGATCCTGCTATTTCACCTCCGAATGTCGCTGAACTTTGAGTCTTCCTGCTCGGCGGGGCCGGCATCTAAACTGGCGCGCCGTGGGCTTTGGCTCCGGCTTCTCATGTGGGAACTGAAGCCAATCTTGCCGGGTTTGTCCTTGTCTCCTGCTCGAGCGCTCTTGTGGTGCTCAGTGTCTGAATGAGAAGAAAGCGGCAGGCGTCGCTCAAGGCCGGCTGACGCTGGGGCGGAGGTGATGGATGTACAGATGCTCAGGCTGTCACACAGAGCGCCCCAGTTCTGCTCGCACTGCAGACGCACGCTCCTTGTAATGGCTTCCTTCACCTCCTCTCCACAGCTCAGCAAGATGTTCACCAGCTCGACGTATGGCCTAAGAAAGCGGATGATAACGGTCAGGTTCTACGAAATCAATAGCTTCCTCAAAAAGGGTTAGTTCACCCTAAAAATAAAATGTTATCATTAATTACTCACCCTCATGTTGTTACAAACACATAAAACCTTCGCTCATCCTCGGAACACAAATTAAGATATTTTTGATGACATTAGAGAGCCATCTGACCCAGACACAACACAGCTGAAGTGATCCCAGATCCAGAAGCATAGTAAAAACATTGGTAAAACAGTCCTTGTGACATTACTGGCACTTCACTACAAGAATATTTTTTTGTGCAAATAAAACGGATATGACCAACGAATTGGGATCTCGCTTCATGAGCTAAGGAAATTGGCATGCAGCTGATTATATCCTGAGTATAAATGAGCAGCTGGTGCAGCGTAAATTCAGCTTTTGGCTGAGGAGCCGAGCATGCACAACGTTCAACTTCCTCTCCTGCTTGGTTGGTTAGTGGCCGGTATGACCATTTGCGACAGGACGTGACGACTCCGCTCCCCTCTTCAGGGAACAAGGGTTACATGCGTAACCGAGACGTTCCCTTTCAGTCAGTCACTCCGAGTCATGTCAGATATGACAGACGAATTGGGATCCCTACTCCTTCACATCTGGATGCCGAAGGGATGGAGGAATTCAACAGGGTCTACTGTATGGACACTTCGGAGAAGCTGACCCAAAACCGACCCTCTCAGTGCCTCTACCTGTTTGAGGTGAGAACACAGGAGGATACCGGTTCCACATGAAGACTATAGAATCTAGCTAATGTGTTACGGGTTGCCCAGCTCGCAGCTCTACAAATATCTGCCAGCGAGCTGCCACGTGCCAGCGCCCAGGGTGATGCCACACTCCTTGTTGAGTTGGCCCATATCCTGAGGGGACAGGGCACACCCGGTGCTTGGTAGGCCAGGGTGATGGCGTCCATTTTCCAGTGAGCCATCCTCTGCTTGGAGACGGCATTCCCCTTCTGCCGGCCTCTGTGACAGACAAAGAGCTGGTCTGAGGTCCTGAAGCTTTCAAAGCATATGTGCATCTCGTGGATGGTGCTCTCGCTGAAGATATGGTGTCAACTACCCCTTGGGGTAGGTCACCTAGAACCTCCGCCAAGGGGTGCTCCATCTCTGAGTCAGCTTGTCGACTGCCTGGTTGTGCAAGTCTGGAATGGGAATGGCTCGAAGCGACCTCAGATGCTTCCAACTCCAGAAGAGGAGGTGGCGGGCAGGTTGCGAAATGCAATGGGAGTGCAGACCACCTAGAATTGAGACGTGAAAGTATGCGTCCTTCAGGTCAATCACTGCAAACCAATCCTGGGGACAGATACCCTCAAAGATGCGTTTCTGCATCAACATCTTGAACGGGAGGCTCTGAAGTGCTCTGTTCAAAACTCATAGATCAAGGTTCAGCCGTAACCCACCGTAAGGGCTGTAAAATCCTGTATTCATATCAGCTTTATCGTGGACCGGCTTTAATTGCCCTCGGTGACGAACTGACTGAGGCGTAGCCGTTGGTGCCGGGTGTAGACAGCAGCTGCACAGGATCTCCCTGCCCAGCGGAAGCAGCGCTAGCAACCCATTTACCCGAGTGGCAACCCACTCGACACAGGAACGACCAGCGCTGACGACGCAGTCAGTGGTGGCCACTAACCAACCAAGCAAGAGAACGAGCTGAACATTGTGCATGCTCGCCTCTGAAACAAAAAACTGAATATGCACTGTACCAGCTGCTCATGCAATCTCTAAAATGGCAGAAGATGTAACTCGGAGGGAAAAGAATTTTGTTTTCTTTGGTCAAAAAAATACTCAATACTTATTGTCACAAAACTGAAGTTGAGCCACTGTTTTACCAATGTATTTACACATTTTCTGGATCATTTCAGTTGTATTGCTGTCTATGGAGGGTCAGATAACTCTCTGATTTCATCAAAAATATCTTAATTTTTGTTCAGATGAACGAAGGCCTTATGAGTTTGGAACAACATGAGGTTGCGTAATTAATGACCGAATTTTCATTTTGGGGTAAACTAACCCTTTAAAGTTGCATTAAAGGCATTTCATTTGCAGATTTGGCAAACTATCAGTGCATTATGGTTTGTGATCTGGAGATTGATTTCTATTTGCAGCGTTGAGCAATGTAGCCAATCACAGAAAAAACAAAGAGCTGTTTAGTTTACAATAGAATCGACTCGTTTTTGTTCAAGTATTGTATTCAGCACAAATCATCTCATTCGAAAAAACTGCAGACGCGATGTAAAGAAGAGATTCATCGTGCAGTTTAGAGCACATTGATTAAAACATATCTTTCGAGATTAATTAAGATAAGTGAACTTTTTAGTGATTTTAAAGGGAATGCTTGTTACAGGTTTACTGAAGAGTTTATTGGCCAAAACAAATAACTCAAATAACTATTTTTGGATTCCAATTAATATCAGTCAAACTGCAATTGGGTTATTTTGATTAGGTTAGGTTTTCTTACTTGCTGAAGAGCACAGGTAACTAAATATAACATTTATTATAATGGGTTTATCTGAAGATTGTTCACATATTTTAGAGTTTCAATTATATTCAGTAAATAAAGTTACATACTGGCTATGTCTAAAGCTGTCTATAAAAAAGAGAGCAGTAGCATGGTATATTATAAAATATGAAAAATATACTGTCTTTGTTGTTTCTACATTAATTTTAAGATTGAATGTGAAGTTATTGCAATGTAAAAGTATTTCTAAAAACTTTAATGTTAGGTTGGATTAATTTTAGAAAAAATGTGTGATTAATTAGTTAACTTAAATGAAACCACTAATATATATATATATACTACCAGTCAAAAGTTTGGAAACAGTAAGATTTGTAATAGTTTTTTAAAGAGGTTTCTTATGTTTATCAAGGTTGCATTTATTTAATCAAAAATACAGGGGAAAAGCAATATTGTGAAATATTTGTACTATTTAAAATAATGGGTTTTTATTTGAATATACTTTCATACTTACACTTAAACATAATTTATTTTTGTGATGCGCAGCTGAATTTCCATCAGTCACTACTCCAGTCTAAAGTGTGACATGATCCTTCAGAAATCATTCTAATATGCTGATGTATTAGTAGATTATCAATGTTGGCAAAGTTGTGATGGCAAATATTTTTTGGAAATATTTTGGAAACTGCAATACTTTTATTCAGGATTCTTTGATGAATAAAAAGTCATAAAGAACAGCATTTATTTTAAAAATCTTTTCTAACAGTATAAATCTTTGCCCTCACTTCTTATCAGTTTAACACATCCTAGCTGAATAAAAGTTTACATTTCTTTCAAATAAAAACAAAATAAAAATGTATTGACCCCAAACTTTTGAATGGTAGTGCACATTGTTAGAAATTATTTCTATGTAAAATAAATGCTCTTCTTATTTTTTATTTTTATGTTTTATTCAAGAGTTCCAGCACTGATAATGAATCAGCACGTTAGAATGATTTCTGAAGGATCATGCTGAAAATTCAGCTTTGCATCACAGGAATAAATTAGATGATGTATATTAAAATTACATGTTATTTTACATTGTGATAATATTTTACAATATTACATTTCTTACTGTATTTTTCAAATCAATGCAGCCTTGATGAACATAAGAAATATCTTTAAAAAATATTACAAATCTTGTTTCCAAACTTTGAATGGTAGTATATATATATATATATATATATATATATATATATAGGTTAGAGCACCCTAATTTAAGTAGCACCCTCAGTGATTAGATTCTGGAGTTGAGCCTGGGTCAGTCGCAGTTAAAGTGAAGCGGGTAAAAGTTTGCCATCACTGCTCCTCTACTTCTTCAAAATGACATTCGGTTATGAATAATCATAAAATGGTATTTATTTAGTAAACAAACAAGCTTGAAAATAGGCTTGATGTGATTACTGATTAACTGTTATTTGATCCAACCACAATTATATGAGATAATTGTACAAGTATGCCCTCCAAATAAGGGATATTTAAAGCTATATTTTCCAAAGAGTTGGGAATTGAAGACTCAATGGAAATTAAAAAGATGAAGATGACCATTCTTCAAAATATCTTATTTTGTGTTCCACAGAAGAAAGTAAGACATAAAGGCTTGGAACAACATGCATTTTTCATTATTTTTGGTGGTCTGTCTGTTTAAGCACTTACAGAAATGCCATCAAATGCACAATATTGTGTCAGTACTATTAAGTAAGTGCACTTTTAAAGTGCACAAATGTAGTGTTAATTAAATGAATGCATTATATATTATATTATTAATTACATAAATACACATTTTTAAGGCATAAACATTAATCTTCTGGACCAATACTACAAAACAAAAAAAAAACATGTAGGGGCAGGTTCCCGAACAGGCTAGTCCTAGATTAAAATAAATGTTAAGAGCTGTCTAAACTGGAAAAGGCTTGCACTGAGATATCTTAAAATACATCATTGCCATTGTTTGGTCTTAAAATGCATTTTTGAAAGACATGTTTCTAAAAATTCTTAAATGTCCTAAATTAGCAAAGGTCTAGTCCTGGCTTAATCTAATTCCTATCCGGGAAACCGGCCCTTTAAGTATATCTTAGGCTTACATTATAAGCAATATGAACAAAACAGAATAGACAAATTGTTGATCTCCACTATTTGCATGACAATCGTCAGCACACAATTCATGATCGTAACAGGCCTATTTGCAAAACCACAAACAATACTGAAGTACAAGAGCAGGACACCATATAGTATGTGCAAACAGGAGCTCGTAAAGCTGATACGCCGAGCATGATATACCTACCCTTTGGGAAATAAGTCTTGGAAATGTATCATCTCCACCATTACATTGACGTTGTCTTTAGCAGCTGAGCAGAGGTTATGTTTCATGTAGCACTCCCGCTGCAGCAGGAAGACCATGTCCTTTATGGCCAGGCATTTTCGGCTGATGCAGCTGAACTTGTGCCTTAAGCCGTGAGCCATGCACTTCAGTGCATCCTTGATGAAGGACTTGCCCTGTGAGCATTTAAAACAGAGTCTTATCAGACACTGCAGTCGTAAACAGCCTTCCTTTCTCTGCAGGGATAACATGGACTAAACAGTATGGCACACATCTTGAGACCATACTACAAGCCTGACATGAACCCTGTGGGCGAATGGGGCAGCCATGTGCTTACCTGTGAGTCGAACTTGCCAGCATTGTGCAGGAAGGTCATGCAGATTTCCTGAAGGCCCCGGATTTCGCAGGAGTTGTTCTCGAAACACTCGAAGACACCACAGCCCACGTCTCCTGCGCTGACGAGACAGTGCTGGATCTCAGCTGCAGAAGACAGAAAGACAGAGCATGCTGTTTAAAGCTAAATAAATAGTTTGCAACAGCGATCCAAAGCAATCTCTTCAACTCGTCTGTGATCAAACATACGAAAAAGAGCTGCTTTAGAAATATACTTGACACAACCTTTAATACGTGAATGCGGAGGCCTATTTTCCAGCTTTGTTTCTCCTGTGAAAATCGAAGAACTGTATTTAGGGGACAAATTTAGCAGAGAGCGCGCTTGTGGTAATTAAGGTATGCTATTAAAGTCCATCAGACTGGGAGGCATCTTGCAGTAACTGCCTGAAATGTGGAAAAGCAAGGTTAACTTTACAGTATATATAGGGCAGGACGAGATTGCTTTTACCTTGCTGAAGAGATCAGCAATGAGTTAACCAGTGAAATAGGGACTATAGCAAATAGCATATGGAATAAGAATGTGAATATTTTTTGGCTTAAAAAACATTTATGATTGCTTAAACATACTTATACATGAAGGAGCACTTCAAACGCTTATTTAGAGATGGCAAAAGCACCGATCAGTTAAAAAAAAATAGACATTTGGTTGCATTTTTTATGACCACATTGGCAGTCTTTATAAAATAGTTTGTGATGCATCTGTTAGTCGTGTCCTGCTAGAGGAGCCGTAAGAGAAAGGCGGCTTGAACTCTAATGAAAATGTACGTTTTACAATTGCAACTCGAGGGTAAACACAAACATTATGTATACTGGCCATTTTAGGACTTTTATTTTAAAATCAACAAATCATGTGCTGTAATAAGACAATAATGACTAAATACGTCATGACAAGTGCTCTAATGCAAAGCAACCAGTTCATACAATTTACTGCTTAATTTAAACCCCATTGTGTAAGTAAAAAGCCAAAGTATAAATCAGTTCATGAAAAGTAAAAGGCTCTGCAGCTATCACATTACAAACTGCCTGCACTGCATTTTTATGTTATTTCTAAGAACCTCGCAATAACTAGTTCAAATCTTTTGTAAAGAGATTAAAACAAAATATAGACCGATTGTCTTTTTATAACATGCCATTATATGAGCCAACCTAACTGTTAAACACATGCCTTAACAAAAAGGAGATATGAGACAATCATTCTCTGACTATCTAGACTTTTGTTAATATCTGTGACTGGTGACTGGTTGTTATTTAGATTCCAAGATTAAGATTTTTGAAATGATATAGTATTTTAAAATCCTAATTGTACCTAAATTTATGTTTTCCAAAAGCTTTCCAAAAAATAGTATATGAGAGGTTTTTAAGGTCGTGTATATGAATAGTGGCCAATGTGCGCGTAAATGATGGAGGAGCACAGGTATAGCAAGGTTTGTGAGGATCGTGTGGATCGTGCGTGGAATCACTCAGAGCCCCTGAGCTCTTCTGCTGTAGGCTACTAACCTAGTCTGGGCCAGTCCCGCGCAAAAGTTGAAAAGATGCCATCGCTGCTGTATTTCACCGTCACAATGCACGGGATTAAATTGCTTTTGAGAACGGTTAAGTTTGATCCACCTAGTGCAACACGTTGAGCCATTGCATCACTCCACACTACAGGTTTAACTTGCTCGCCCGCACAATGCAACAAAAGTTGCGCACGTTTGTATTTGATGCTCTCCACAACGAGCACGTTGCATGGCAGTTAATAATAAAATACCCGCAGATGATGTCGTACGTAAACACAAATCCGGGAAAACAAGACGCACGCGCGAACCTGACAGCAATGTCACTGTATATCTTCGCCTACCTTGTGCCACTGCTATTAATAGTTTACGAAGATATTGGATCTCTCTACGTGTGCTCCGTATTTACGAGATATCGTCTTCCTGCGTATTCGGTAAACGAGATGTGCATTGGCCGGTTTTGCGCCGAAATCGCTATCTGGCCGCAGGAGACTCGGTCCGGAGCGCGATCGCAGCCTCGGCACACTTGCGTTCCCTTACCTGTGTTCTGTAAGGAGAGGCGTCCCTTCTGACTGGCCGGTTTCTCAGGGTGACTCTCGTGAACGTCAACGTTATCCGTTCCCACCAGTTCCCCCAAAACGGAGAGAAGCAGCAAGGCTAGTACGCATTTGATCAACATTTCTCCACTCAGTTTGCGCGATGAATAATAGGCGGCTGTCAGCGCGGGATCTGATGTGGAGACTGTCGAGATGACACAGAGAGCGTGTGAGAGTGGAGAAGGGATGGATGCTGGATATATTTCCCAGAGTCCGGGTGTCAATTTGGATGAAGGAGTTAAGCAGGTGTTGTCAGTCGCGCTTCCCGACCAATCAGAAACGCAGACCACCACGTCCAAGTTTTAGGGGTGTGTCTGGCGAAAGTTGTCTCTACTTGACATAAACTAAGCTTGTAAAATGTGTGAGGGTGGGTGGGTATTTACTCTACAAACGCTTATGAGGCATCAGACAGCTGTAAGGACAAGAGCATGCGAGCCTGATTGTAGGTGTTGCTCTTTATACTGTAAGTGATGGATTTATACAGGAGCGGATATGACTCATATTTAAAAGGAAGCTTTTATGAAATGTTCCATTTATAATGCATGCATTTCTAGATAGCTAGAAAAGCTAGATGTTATTCCTTTTCATAAAAAACAAGTTGCACTGACCAATTGCAATTTATATATAAATGAAATCCTAACATGCTTTATAAGCACTGAATCGAGTGCAACTACATAATCAATTCTTTATAAATCAATTGGATAGATATAAATACACTATGGAATCTATTAAAACAATGCCCTCAATTTACAAAATATGATCCATGATCTTAAGAAGTATGAAGAAGAGGTATAAAAGATTCCAGCATTTCCAAAACCCTTCTTAAATAAATACAGCGTTGAAAGGGAATGGCACATTCTGTTCTGCTTGCTGCTGATATATTGGTGACCCAGCAGATGAGCATGAAAAAAAGGAACATAATGATTATGGAGTTTTTACAGTGCAGTTTTGAAAACTCACCAGTCAACACAGCTAATTATACAGTCCCGCTGTCAAAATGTGCTCCACACAGTGCAGAAAACAGGACAAATTTGCTAATGGATGGCAGGGATTGCATCATTCAAACCACCCCCTCTAGGCAGCTGCCATACACAGACAAAGCCACACAAAAGGCATATAGACGTATGCATATCTGACTCTGACACACAATATATATTGGCACACCACTGAATCAGAGCTTTGTTGTTATTAAATTTGATTGTTGTTTTATATTGCTTGCAATGAATTCTTAGATGAAGTCTAAGAATGTAGCAAATCAATCCCATAACTGCGGTTGACTATTAATCACCCAATTATGAAATTTTGAGAATTACACAGAGCATATCTTTTTGGATTTACTCTTTGGTGACTATGGTTTATGACAATACTCAGATGGGATTCAATTCAAGCCATGCAAATCTATTGCAAAAGAAAGATATGCCTCAAATGGTTTACAGGCCATTCTCATGGATGTGGGACTAAGAAACTGTCAGTATGGCAAGCCAAGTTAACACTCCTAGAATAAAATTTTATTTTATTACTTCATTGCTGTTGTTGTATGCAATCCAGTATTCAATAATCGTATTTCAGTTTCACAATTTTTTCGAGTTGTTTTTTAGATACAGATATTTTTTAGATCAGTTAAGCCTCTTCCATTTGAGCATGTTTGGTCTTTTTTTCTATATTTTCTATAGCTTTATTGTCTATATTTTACTCTATATGTTTTGTTTTAATGTGTTATTTTAAATTGTTATTTATTTATTGTTATTAATTTAAATGGTCTTTAAATGGTCTATTTATTTTAAATGGTCTTTGTTACACTAGTGATAACAATAAACTTTGCATAATGAAATCAAGCAACAATTCGCCAAATATTAATCCTAATTAACCATATAGGCTAGTAAGTAATTAATAATAATAGTTAATTAATATTACTCAGTACTTAAATGTATAACTTTACACTGTAACAAGAACACCTTAAAATAAAGTAACCAACTTTTTTATTTTTATTTTTTACACTTTTACACGTTTACTTTATATTTTAATAAAAATGAATTATTGAATTATTGAATCACTATTGTGATTAAAAATGGCATACCAACAACTGGAACACACTAGTTGCTTAATTTAGATGCAGTATTTATTACTGATTATTACTATCAGATAAGTCTAGGAGCAACACTGAAAAACAATAAAATGTAAAAGAATGTAAAATAGACACACTGTGAATTTTATGTTTATATACACACACATATATATATACACATATATGTATATATATACAGCTAATTATACTTCCTTGTATTATGTTTGAAGGTTTGTGGAAATTAAGGAAAATACTGGACAATGTTTTGTATATAAACTAGTTAAGTTAATTTATTCATTCATTCATTTTACAGTGAAGAATAGCATTAGTCATTAATGAAACATGCGTATTTACTTGGCTAAATTCATATTACATTATAAGGAAAAAGAAAGCAATGATAAACTAATACGTGTATATACACACACTACTTTAAGCAATAAATGTTACAATAGCTTGCCATTCTGAGAACTGAAAATTTCTTGTGCGACCACCCGTAGGTGAAAAATAGATGAACAGCACTGAAGCTGCAGACAAATATTTGGTCAACACACTCTCTTGCTGAGAGGAGAATAAAACATGGTTAGACTGTCAAAGCTCTTTTATAGGCTATTAAGCACTTCAAATGCTATTGGCAAGATTATTCACAACAGAAAGTCTATAAATTAAAATCTGGTATTTCAGTTCTCTAAGCTCTGCTTTCCAGGGAATGAAAGGACGAACGCTTTTGTGGCTTCAAGGGATTCACAACATGCCCATACTATATGGCATTCTGGTGAGACTCTGTGTGCTGCTTTACCTTTTTGGTGCGGTGATTTAGGTTGTGCCTACCTCACAGCACAGACTGAATCAGAGTCTGTAAGAAAGCCAGTCCATGATGCGCACACACCCTCAGTATCCACCAATCAGCATGCGTTCACAGACCGCAACCTCGTAATGACGCGTGTCACCACAGACGACTGGAGCGCCGAAAAGAGTACTGATGGTTTACCGTATATTTTGTACTTCTAAGATGCCTAAAAGCATGTCTCAAAGAGAGAGAGAGAGAGAGAGAGAGAGCACCGTGGCAGCCTGAAATGTGCTATTACCGAATGAAAAGATAGCCTATATTTATTTTAATGCAGTTTCAACGTGACGTCTACATCATAATTTAAAAGAAGAGGTGCAGTCATCTGGCATTATCAGATGCCTCTCAATAATTAAATGCAATCACATCCGCATAAACGGGGATGAAGCAGACCAAAACCATGCATAAAATACATAAACATCTCTCAGGAGGGTCTTTAATCATGCTGTAATTTATGTCTTGCGTTCAGTCACTGTGTTGCTGGAAAATGCCAGCCTTGCTCACAGATTGCATGAGGCTGTCAACAAGAGTGCTTATTAATTCCCTCTTGGCAGTGACGGTCTGTTAAAATGTGAGCTATCATATTGAAATGCATCAATTTCTGTTTTGCTTAGCTTGCTAATCCCATCAGTCCATCATCATTTTGAGTCCTTCTACGAAATGAGAGGCTGCATCTTCTGATTTCGGTCGTGAATTTTTAATTGGCGATTTCTCTGATCTATGTGATGATCAGGTGTTATTGATAAGAGGACTGTGCTGTGCGGAGCTGGAAGCGTCTCAGATGTCCTGAGCAGCCATTAATCCCACATTCCAGGGGGCTCAAGAGTGATCCCGGGTGAAATGGAGAGGGCCCAGGAAGCTTGGTGACTTGAAAGACCAGCAATCTCCGAGCTTCTTCCAGGAACCGTGACGGTGGAGAAAAAAGATACGCGAGTATCAGCAGGTCATAAAGCACTCCCTACTATGCCTTTGCGACATAAAAGCATGCTCCACTCACCTGACAAAATCATTTTTTTTACAAGCCGTGCACACTGCACCAAAAATCCACTTTGATTCCAAACGTGTGAAAATAGTACCTTGGACCCCAGATTTTTACTGGCTTTGAACAATGTGCTATTATAGAGTGTTTTTATGCTGTGATTTATATTGCAGCAGTGTTGGCAGATTACAACCAAGCCCTCCAGCTCATTACAGTCCGTGTGGCTTTCCCACTGCAGCACAATAGACTCAGTGATGCTGCCATGTGACCCTTTACCTTGCTTGCACTGTCGATCAGGAGAGGGGTTGATGTCATCTGCTTTTGGAAAGCTCTGGGATAGACACACTCTCGGCATGGGAGGTGGGTCAGTGATGTGTCAGGACACAATAGGAACCTGGAAAATGAGATGGAGCGATTCGGTGACATGAATTACGGAAAAGCTTCTGTTGCGTAAGGCGAGACTTGGATTTCAGTGGGTTATGCTGTTTTGAACCCATAACATAGGATGCTATATTTATCTCCGCGAAGGGCCAAAGACAACATGCCAAAGCTCTGTGACACACTTACTCCTCATTAGAGATGAATAGCACATTGTGGTGGGTCTGAGATCTCCGATGATCATTAAAACCTCTCCTCAATGCTGTATTTACTCGTTGTCAATCAAGAGAAGATTGCGTGCCTCGTGACCCACATTCACTGAAGTGTATAGCCACCGGGTGGGGAACGAACTGACAAAGCTCAGGAAAGAGCATAAGATTGAGAACTCCTGCTTTGTCCACATTCACTTTCTGACATGAATGCCAATAGCAATAAAAGCAAGTTTGAATAGTTAACAGGTGAACATATGCTATATTTTAAGTCATTCCATCTTTTACAAATCACAATTAAGCTATCTACTAGTGTTGCAAAAAGGTGGAAAACATTCCAGATATTTTTTAAGTGATTTAAAAATTTTGGGATTTAAAAAAAAAAAAGTTTCTGGAAATTTTCCATCCCTTCGCAACCCTACTATTAACTGCTAAAACTATTTGAATAGCAAACCAGTGTATTTACAGTGTGCAGCCATACAATAAAAGAATATATTAAGAAATACCAGTTTGCAATATCAAGTAGCATAATTAGCTGTTTTGTAAAGCTAAAATAACTGAAAGTGGATTCAGCTGCCTGCACCTGATCTTACGTTAAAAAATAACGTGGGTAACACCGAGAAACATATATCTAGGTTCAGTTGTAAAACACTATATGGCACAGACAGTTTTTTTTTTACTTACATGCAATCTGTTAGCAATCACTGATTTATGAAGCACAAGCTGCTTTGCAGTTAATTAACCCTCCACCTCCCCAGCTCCACGTGTCTATAGCATTTATTGTCTATTCATGCAACAGCAGCATATCTTACATGCTCAGAGCAGTGTGTTTAGTCCACCTAGATCTAGTTCACCAATGCCAAAGTCGCTAACATGCTCAAGCCATCCTGAGAGCTGCCATGATTAAGTTGCAGTTTCACAAAATAAAGCTCATTCCAGAGGTTGTTTGAAATGATTGCACCCTTGACTTGTGGCAATGGTGTTGGGCATGCATTTACTTATATGTATGGATGCCTCATCAGCCACCATTGCCTATGTGACTGGGAGCATGCGATCGCCTGAAGCCTGAGGGAGGGGGTTTTCTCTGACCCTGCCTGAGGCACAGGAAGGGCAACAGCAGACACCCTCTTTTCCTTGGGGAGAAGGCAATCAGCTTATGGACCTTTTGTTGAGCCGCAGCACTCTCTCCCATACCTCCCCCGCTCACAAATCTTGTGTAAACACCAATGATTGATCTACCATCTCTTATTGGAGGGTTTATGTTAATCAGATAGTATGAATAGGCCTTAGTTCACCATCAGGTAAATTACAATGTTTTCCATTCTATCTATGACAATCTTGGTGCAAATTAACGGTTAGTTTGCCCATGAATAAAAATTCTGCCATCATTTACTCGCTCCAAAACCTTTATTACTTTCTTCTGTGGAAGAAGAAGACTTTTTGTACATAGAGTTATAGGTATCCAAACTAGGTTGGAAATCAACATTTTTCAAAATATCAGAAAAGAAAGTCATTTATATGAGTGAGTAATTATAGAGTTTTTCTTGGGGGGTAAACTGTCAATTGCAGAGTTTGTCCTCGAAGCCAGGCAATTAAAGATGAAACTACCCTTTCTATAATTTAATTCTGATCAAGGTGAGTGATATGAAGTACTGTTCAGGTCTATTTTTGTCTCTGTGAAGTAACATTCGTAATTTCAGCTCAGAAATTCAAAACCTGACTTCAGGATTTTTTCTTCACTTTTAGAACAAACATACCCTTGTTTGCCTCCTTGTTAAAAATATGTTGTTTTTCATTTGCCTGGCTTTATCATCCGAAAACTGTAAAAGCAGGCATGCAACCAAAGAAAACTACTGAAACATTGCTTATTGAACATAAGCAATAAATTCTGTGCAACCATAAATCTTATTTCAAGCCAATTCCACTGTGCCTCTCACATTTCCAATGAAATTTATCACATATTTAACACATTTATATTTAATGAAGTTGTATTATTATACAAAAGCTTGCAAAAATACTGAGTGAACCGTGTGTATTTCTTGTTATGCTTCTCCCCACTTATACGCTGGCACAATCCTTACATTTCACATCAGCTCTCAGACGCGAAGGTTTTCAGAAATGTTTTCCACACAGACTTGCAATTTCATAGTGGATGGGAATGTATCAAATGTGCCAATTTGTGACGAATGAAATGTCCTGATAAGAGTCCAGACCGGCTCTGTATAATGATAGGTCAGTCATATCAACCTGATTCAGAAATGCATCGCAAAACACCCTAATAATATAAAAACTAAATAAAAACTATGGCATCTCTGCTTCAGTGGTAGTGATATATTTTGCCAAGGCTTGAAGAAATTGACTCTATAATCTTGATCTCCCGGACCATTGTTTATCTTTTCTTCCATTGTCTGTTGGCACACATTGAATTTTTCCTAAGTCTTGCAGCCTTAGACATTGTGACAGATACAAAGATCCCAGAGAGACAGGCCTCCAGAGGAATTCCAAGAGCTACCTCATAATTATGGCATCTGAGGTGCTTCTGACACTTCTGTCTCCTTCAATTTTTTCCCAGTAGTGTCCAGTCTTCACTGATCACAGCATATGCCAGTAAGAGCAAAAGTTGTCTATGTGTGGAATCTTATATGCGGTTCATACATGGTAGTTATGAATAAATCAAGACAGTCTCCTCTTGAGCTATGCAGTGTGCAGTGTTTCTAGCAACTGTCCCACTACTTTGAGCATGACACGTCTTTCTGAAAGAGAAGTCATGATAACGGACAACTTTGATATAAGAGCAGATACTGACATGTCAAAGTCACTTCCTTACCTCAAGGTGAAAGTTCATCATCTATCATCACCTATTAAGGGATCACTGTACTACATTCATTATTTCTCACTATCACACAGCCCAATCAAACAAGAAAAACAAGAAGCTTATCAAGCTCAGGTCGCTATAGATTTAGCTGTCAGGTTTCTGTTCTGTTATTCCTTTGGTTCCATAACATTTCCATAAATTATTTAAGTTACTTAATAAATTAATGGAAAAGAAAATGGAAATTACTTTAATGGACTAAGTATTTGTGAGGAAAAAACTATTCCATTGCTAAATGACAAGATTTCCAATAATATCAATGATGTTTAATCATTTAAAAATATTAAAAAATAAATACTTTCAATGATAACTGTAAAAAATAATATGTAAAAAATATATTATTAAAATTATTATTATTATTATTATTTATTAATATATATTTTTAAATATTTACATGCTACACTGAGGAATTAGATTAAGCCAGGCCTAGACCTTTGCTAATTTAGGACATTTAAGAATTTTTAGAAACATGTCTTACAAACATTTTAAGACCAAACAATGGCAATGATGTATTTTAAGATATCTCAGTGCAAGCCTTTTCCAGTTTAGACAGCTCTTAAAATTTATTTTAATCTAGGACTAGTCTTAAACCCTGTTCGGGAAACTGCCCCTATATATTTAAAAGTTATATTGGCTAAGTGGCTTTATTTTATTAACACATTTATTTTTGTTGTATTTTAATATTTTGTGTACATACATATATTGCACTTATAAACTGCATAATGCTATAACATTAATGTTATTAAAAATAACATTAATTATTAAACATAGAGTGAATAGAAACAACAGAGTGGTAATATTAAATATCAAAACTAAATTACAGGCAGGGGGTGGTAGGTCTTAATACGTGCATTCCTGAGTAATTTATTCAATTGACTGGCTCATTCAAGAACGAGAAACTAAACCGGGGAGTCATTGATCCAAAATGCATTAATCAGTAAATCACTGACTCTCTGATTTGTTCAAAACTCCCAAAAATACAATAACATTTTGCATATTAGAATCAGCAAATTAGAATGATTTCTGAAGGATCAGGTGACACTGACAACTGGAGTAATGCTGCTGTAAAGAAGCGGCAGAGTCGCTCGGATCCATGTGCAACGTCTTTTAATAACAGAGTAGTCAGACAAGCAAGGGTT
>JAUMHI010000055.1:15959671-15971264 GCA_032359435.1 Enteromius unitaeniatus
GTGTAAAGCTGCTTTGCAATGATATGTATCATGAAAAGCGCTATACAAATAAATTTGAATTGAATTGAATTGAAATTTAATTGGTAGCGCCATACTGGCCCTCCCGGACATGGTTTGCGGACCTAGTACTCCTCGCGGCAGCCCCTCCTTGGAAAATCCCCTTGAGGAGAGACCTCCTTTCTCAGGGGATGGGCACGATATGGCACCCGCGACCCGATCTCTGGAACCTGCACATTTGGCTCCTGGACGGGACGGGGCAGAGCGTTTCAGCAGCAGTGATTAACACCATCTCACAGTCTAGGGCCCCCTCAACAAGGCAGGCCTATGGGGTCTGTTTGTCGACTGGTGCTCCTCTCACAGTGAGGACCCTCAGAGATGCCCGATTGCAGTTGTGCTTTCCTTCCTGCAAGAGAAGTTGGAGCGCAGGCTGTCCCCTTCAACTATAAAGGTGTATGTTGCTGCCATATGAGCATACCATGATGCAGTGGACGGTGAATCCCTAGGTAAGCACCAACTCATCGTTAGGTTTCTTTAGAGGTGGGTGTCGGGTTAATCCCCGAGACCGCCCTTGGTCAGCAGAAAGGGAATGCTGGGAAGGCCGGCTGGTGTCGGCTTGCTGCACAATTCCTACGGGATCTGTGCGCCTTCCTTAGAGGTTCCCCTGTGCCAAGGCAAACACCTCTCCTCCTGCCCTGCAGTCGGACCTAGAGTGGAGGTGCTCCGGCTGTGTTCCCCTGGGTCACCTTTGCCCAGTAGGTTGTGGCTCAGAAAATTCCTTATGTTCCACAGTGAGCCAGAAGGCTGTGTTTCCCTTCACTTTTATCCATATCTTACCAATATAGTGTATTCCTTGATAATTCACATGTAAGAACTTTGTAAAGGCCAATCTTATATAGCCTTATGTAAGTATACCCTTATGCATACGCGTATCTAGTTTACCTGTGTGCCGCATGCTATTTTGGCAGATCTCATGGATTAAGGAAGTGCTAACAAGGTACGGAACAACCAGGATTGCAGCATCTGCCGTTACATACCTAACCGAGAAGTTCCCCTATCATAGGTTCACTCAATGCTACATTGTCGTAATCGTCATGGGATACAAAGAAAGCATCTGTTCAAGCGGAAAGAACCTGGAAGCCAGGGGCTATACTTAAATTCAAACTGTAGAATTTGACAAACGTGCTTAGAAAGGATAATCCTAACGCAGCACACACATCATCTATCGAGGACCCATTCAAAAAGACTTGTGAAGAAGCTACTGCCTTCGTAAAATGGACAGCAAAATACATACTCGAAGGTAAGATAGAAAGCTCTTGCGACTTTGGAGAAACTCCAGTACTGAACCAACAGGGCAGTAAACTGGGTCCAACTCAAATTGTCTACACAAAGAATTAAATAACTTCCACTTGAAAGCATATACACATTTTATGGAAGGTGCTCTAGAATTAATGATCTCAACAGTCTCAGCTGAGAGACCAGAACACATCGACTAACTCCACTCAGTGGCCACACTCACAGTTTCCACAATTCAGACTGTGGGTGCCAGGTCATACCTTGAGCTTGTGACAGCATATCCTGTCTGAGGGGAATCTCTTATGGAAAGCCCGCTATCTGACTGCTGCAAGCAGCTGGGTGGGTCACCATGGAGCGTTTCCACTCTGTCCGAACAAACTCCGGACATTACCCCTGGGATTAGTTGACCCAGAGGAAAAGGATATAGGCTAACTCTGTGCCATTCGTGGGCCAGAGCGTCTAAGCCTAGGGGCAAAGAAGGGGACAGGGAGAACCATAGCAGGTAATGCGTAGTCAAGCTCAATGCAAACAGATCCACCTCTGCCTTTCCAAACATTCACAATATGAGGCTCACCAAATTGGGGATGTAGTCTCCATTCAGTCTCTGTCTGTGGGACGTGAACCATGCTGATTGACAGAAACCTGGTTTGAGCCCAAAGAAGGACATAATGGGTGAGTGCAAACCTCCTTGGTGGTTCAAGTATGACATGACTGTCATGTTGTCCATCCATGGCAGCTGTTCATTTGCCTTAAAAACCCCGGAGAGCTAGAAAAACCATTAGCAGATCCAATGTGTCAACCCTGTTGTGCCTCTGTCCATGCCCATCAGTGATGCGTCTGTTGTGACAGTTTTGCAGTGGAAACACATTCCTGGCTGAACTCCCTTTTGGAGGAACTTGGGTGTTTTCCAAGTTTTCAGTACCTGAACACACCTGCATGTCACCGAAATCATGGGTCACTCATCATATGACAACACATGGGTAAGACAAGTGTACCATCATCGGTCCAGATCTATCTCACAAAAGGATATCCGCTGGCAATGGGTTAAAACACACTTTTTGGGGATTTGTGGTTATTTAGCATGAGATCTTAGCGTGCCTGATTCTGTGATTGGGCTAACACTAGTCAATCGTCCAAGTAATTTTGCACATGAGTGCCCTGTAGCAGCAGTCAGCTAGCCCCTTGAGCTGAGTGTCTAAGAGATTGTTCGTTATAACAGCTCGATAAAATGCTGCTTGAGGCATATTTTGTGTTGATACAGTCAATGCTTGAGTAGTATACTTTGTAGCCCGTTGTGCCAAGTCAGTAGCTCGTCGTAGCTCTTTCATGCCCTCCAGGGTGAGGCCTTCTCAGTTGTTAAGCTCTTTTAATAGCTCCACTTGCCTGGTGCACTGCCATAGAGTGGAACGTGGCTGCTGCTTAGCCTGCAGCCATGTAGGACTTCCCTTGGAGAATAAATGTCACCCTACTTGGCTTTGAAAAAGGGGAGAGGTCTTCGGGGTTGAGCTTACATGCGACTGGTTAAGAAACAATCATTCAGCTTGGATTGGGACTGGTTTTTGGCAAAGTCTGCTTTCCAATTCAGCCTCAGTTTGTCAACCATGCAAGAGACTTGCGTCAGTCAATAAATTCTCTAAATCAGAGGCCGTGGAGGACAGGACATCAACATCATACTGCTCACAGGTGAGGGTGGCTGGATTTCAGGTCTCAGAGGTGGGCCACAGATTGTCATCAGCAAAAATCACAGGTTCCACAAAGTTTTTGCTGATGTCCTGCACTTGTCTGAGGAGAGTGAGCAAAATTGAGAAAAATCAAGTGCAGGGTCACATGCTTGGCAACATGGTGGGGGCTGGACAAAGAGCTTTTCAAAAATCCAAAGTTAACTATTACATCACAAAGTGATCCAAATGTAAATCAGGACTTCAGAGTGCATATCGTTAATCATTTTATTCAGATCAGGACTTCTGAGTGGGTTTGTGAATCATTATTCAGATCAGGAATTAGGAACGTATCAAAAATCATTTGATTCAGATCAGAACTTAGTGGGTTTGTGAATCTTTTGATTCATATTGTAATTTCAAAGTGCGTATCGTGAATCATTTCAGAGCATTTCAGATCATTTCTGAACTTTTGGGAATCATTATTTAGATCAAGATTTCTGGAGAGCATATGTGAATCGATTAGATTGGATCTTCGGTGTGGGTTTTTTATTTTTATATTCAGATTCTTATGTTATGTTTTCCTGTATTGTTGTCTCTTCCTGTGTTCATCCATTTATCTTTTTCTTATTCTCTGTGGGAGTCCATTGTGCTGTGGAGGGAGACGCGTCAGAGACATGCATAGCAGTGAGAAATATGTGGTAATTATTATCTTCAGGATGGCCATCTGTCATCTCTTCCCCTCCAGCTATTTGCTGCTCCCACATTCTTGGTGCTGTGAAGCTGGCTCAGAGAGGACAGTTGTTGGGGTTCAAGGCGGCTGGAGGACGGTGGTGTGGCAAAAGCATCTGACCAGTGCTGGCGGCTGTGAGGGCGCTGAGTGTGATGGTGAACAGACCTCAGCTTTGACCATAATTGTCTTCTGACTTGCTTCTTATTTTACTGTAACTGTTTTTCCTCTCCTCCCTCCTCCCTGATTTTCCAGTGTTTAATTCATTTACAAGTGCTGCAACAAATTATCCCCACACAACACGAATGACAGGACACCTTCAAAATCAGCACGCAACACTCAAATGAGTTTTGGTCAAAACAATGTGGGTTGACTATCAAAAGCTTATGGTGAGTGACACGTTATCCATACAAACGGAATCAGTACTGATTCTGGAAGAAATTGAGGGCTTATTGAGGGTCTTTAAAGTTCAGATTGAGGACAGACGTCAATGTGAGCTTGTGCATTCATGCATAGTTCTTTAAAGGTTTGATGTAGAACAAGTTTCAATGCATTGCCTTTTAGCTGGAGGAAATATGACGTCATCTGACTTGGTTTGCATAAATGCACACTTGTTTTATTAGGGTGTTTTTAAATCTAGCTGGTGCTTAGTTATTGAGAATCATTGCACTCTTGCAAAATAATGCTTATCAGGGCAGTTCTAGAATTTAACATGTTTTTTAGACATGCAGTAAATCAAAGATTTATAAGACGTGAGACGGGCTTATTATTAACATAATCAAAATAGCCTAATGTGTGATTCCAGGAAAGCAGAGAAAGGCGTACACTGTTTTGTGTCACCAAAATATATATTTAAAAAAGGAAAATAATTATTTTGTTTGGCAAAAATGAATAAAACGTGATGAAAAGTGGCAGTAAGGTATTTTACGTAATTACAAAATTTTTTTTTTTATAAATGCTGTTCTTATGAAATTTCTACTCTAAAAGAGCGAATCACAGTTTCTGTAATTTTAACACTGGAGCAATGATGCTGAAAATTCAGCAAATCTTAAATTTGAAAAAAAAAAAAAAAAGCTATATTCAAATAAAAACTTATTATTAATAGTATTTCACAATATTAATGGTCTTACTGTATTTTTGATCAAATAAATGCAGCCTTAGTGAAAAAAATTAAAATACATTTTATGTGTTTAATTATTGATTTTTAATTTTTAAACATCGACCCCAGACTTTGCAAACGTGGTGTGAAAGATGCATCAAACAACTGTCTGTGCAGTTTTAATGCATTTAAATTGTTATTTTGTATACTTTATATGCAATAGTTATTTAATTAATTTTAATTTTTTTGGCTCAGATCAATGAATATGATCTATATCGGAGGCCTTTTACAAGACTTCTGCGCAGAAATACTGCTTTTTTCTTCTCATTGAGCACCCAAACAGAA
The DNA here is from genome assembly GCA_032359435.1 of Enteromius unitaeniatus. Taxonomy (NCBI): domain Eukaryota; kingdom Metazoa; phylum Chordata; class Actinopteri; order Cypriniformes; family Cyprinidae; genus Enteromius; species Enteromius unitaeniatus. The sequence goes on from JAUMHI010000055.1 coordinate 15,964,797, forward strand.
TAAGCATGGCTAATCTCAAACCACAGCTGTGTTTGAGTAACGGATGGTTTAATTAGAAAGGGCAGATTTCTCAGACGTAAGTTACGGGGGTCTGTGCAGCCCATAGTATTTGAACCTATTCCCCATGGTCTCATATGAGATATCAACGCTCCACAGATGTGGCTTTTCAAGTTATACAAGAGCCCAGTGATTCTGCATGATATTTTATTGACTTTTGAAACAGTCGTGTCAACAGAGTCCTCTCAGGCTCTAGACCCATAAACCAAACGCTCACAGATGCTACGGTGTGTGTGTTTGTTTGTATGCATGCAAGTCACCAGAGTTAGCGTTGAGATCATGTCACCTTTCACAGTGTTAAATAAAGACGTGTGACACCTCCTTCTTCGAAACCAGGCCTGCTTTTCCAGGAATGTTTGGGAGTTAGTCACTAGATATATACGTGCACTTGCTGCCAGGTTCTTATGCATCCAAATTGGCCAACTCAGAATAACTTATGTATGATATACTGCATAGTTATTCATTTAAAATGAGCCTTTAGCACTTATTCATGCCATCCCATTGAGTAAGGTATTTCAATATCAAAAAAAGTCAGCCAAGCCAAAGGCAGTGAAATGAAAGATATTTGTCAGCGCTGCACAGGAGAAAAATCCTTATTTTACGATTTCTGAGTCATTCGTAGAGAGCTTGACACTTGGGACAGGAATCCACTGAATCACAGTGAGTCGTTATATTTCGAAATATAAAAAAATAATTTAAAGCATTCAGTGTGGCAATGCACTTCAACTTTTTTCTTTATTTTGGCCTGCTTTGTTTGTTTATTAATCTTTGTTAAATGCTTAAAGTATTTTTAATTGTTAGTTCATGTAATGTAACTTTATATTAATTATAATGACTGTTATGCTCACAGAGACTGCAATTATTTGCTCAAAAATGATACTAATATTGTAAAATAATATACATGCTATATTTTGTTATGTTTTAAAATATAACATATTTCTGTGATCAAAGCTGCTTCATACAACATCTGAAAGCTGAATAAATATTTTCTGCCGAGATATAACTATTTGAAAAACTGTAAAAAATCTAAATATTGACCGCCTTGAAACTTGTTCTTAGCATTGCAATATTAAGTTTTCACAATATTAAGTTTTTGTACAGTAGGAAATTTACTAAATATCTTAATAGAATATTATATTTACTTAATATCCAGATTTTTGGCATGCAATAAATGTGTATGGCTTTTTATGGATTTTTTGCTATTGCTACAAGTATATCTCTGCTACTTATAACAGCTTTTGTGCTCCAGGGTCACATATACTAACACATTTGTTCAATGTAATGTGTCTCTGTGAAATAAACATGCTTACTTTAAAAAAAGAATCAACTTGACTGCAAACTTTTGAACATTCCTATTTTGACGAACTGTTCAAAACACCCTAAAATTCAACATCTTGATCACTGAGCTGTATTGTAGGAGCCACAGACGTCACCTTCCAGCTGAAGATGTGGGTTAAATGGTGTTAAGCGGCTTGAATCACTTACTGCGAAAGCACCTGGAATGTAGGTGGTATGACTCTCACGTCTCCTGCAAATCTGGACCGCAATGTCAGTTCAGAAAGAGAAGAGCCAGAACCGTGGAAGCAAATACATGGAGTGCCTGAGGTTTCTTAAGTGGCCAGATTTTATGAGTAAACGATTAATTCCTCACATTTGGACACTTTTGCCTTTCCACAGAAACATATTTGCAGGCTAGACAGCTGGTACCAATTTTTGTACCCCAGTCGCTTCAAGGTCCAAAAGCATGTGTGTGTCTCGTGGCTCATTGTTGCAGTAATTGACTCCTTCCTCTCACTGCCGAGTTATTAATAGTTCTTTTTTTCCTCACAGTATTTTTAGTCACGCTTACATCTCTGGGTCATTGAAGTTTGGTGCGTGTCACAGCTGCTGATTGTTGCTCTCCAGTCTCTGCCAGACCGTGACACCCTGCATCATCTTCTCCATGCCATGCCTTCCTCCATCTGTTGTTTGAGGGACCCCTGCTCCTCTAAGCGCCTTCACCACAAAGCCATAATTGCATTAAAAGAAGAACACCTGGCTTTTGGCCACCTTTTGAGTGTTGAGTTAGGATTATATTTTGAGGAGAGAATTGGATTTTATTGGAATAGGCAAAATAAAAACACAAATAAAAATAAACTCTACATAATCAGCTGAATGGCCAATAAATCTTGATTTAACATCTCATCACCAAAGACGTGTATTTTTTTTGCACACTGCTCTGGGGCAGGTATTTACAGCTTTCTGATGAGCTGAGCTCAGGTGATTAAGGAGACACACAGTCGGTCACATAAATTCTGGCTGTTGCTCTGCCATAACCTGTCAAATCTTTGAAGAATCGCATTTATCTCCATAAACATACTACATATGTTCCAAAACGTAGTGAGTCACTTATGGAGGTGGTATTTTAAGCCAACAAGGCAGCAGTGATCACAAGTCTCTTTGACAAGTCTAAATACTTGTTAATCATTTTAGGACAGGTTATAGGACAAGTTTAATTTTTTTTTTTATTTATTATTCTGAGGGTTTTCTAAAAAATTCTGTCATCAGTTTTCAACTCTCAAGTTGCCCTAAATCTTGGTAACCAAATAGCTGAGGGTAGCTATTGCTTTCCATGTTTATGGGACCACTGACCACTTTTTGGTTCACAACATTCTTCAAAATATCTTTTTTTGTGCTTAACAGTAAGAAACTCATATGGTTTTGCGCTACAAGAATACCGTTTTTGCTCAAAAATGGCTTTACTTAACCCTTCTTCTCCCCTTCAAATGTGGTTACATTTGTTAATATGCTGCCTTGCAAGGAAGCTGAACTACAGTATAAAACAGCACAACCAAAAAGGTTTAGAAAGACCATGGATGGGCTGCACACATTGCTTCATATCAGTTTAGGATTTAGTTAATTTGTTAAAATGATTCTTTGCTCTAGTTTTGCTCTCAACAAACGCCGGAGAGCTCAGTGGCTTCTTCCAGCGCTCTCCAGAGACTCGACTACAGGGTAATGAAAGAGTGTTTAAAAACCTGGGAGTGACAATGGAGAGGAGTAGAAACCAAATCCTTGTGGAATTTGGTTTTTGCTGTCAAAATGTTTTTGCATGAATGGCATTTAAGGATGTTAGGCCAAGTGTAATCCTATTGCGGTGAGTCTTTTCATTCCATCAGGTTTTTGCATACATAGACAGACTACATTTTTCACTTTACGTTGAGACCAAAGTTGATATTAATGGCTTTCTTTTGCCAACCACAGGACTGGCCCGAGGCTCCAAAAATCAGCTTATGTGCAGCAAAGTAGAGGCTCCAATGGCTCACGTTCAGTCACGAGCGAGTCCATGCCAGAAGATAGTGGCAAAGAGGAGCCCAGCTCTGCATACTGTCTGCGTATCCAGGCCAAGATGTAAGCATTCGACTGAGTGGATAAGTGGAGAACAAAGCAGGCATTTTCTGGGTAGCATTCATTACCTCAACTACCCCGAGTCAAAGGATCAGAGGGAAGGAGAGCGTGAAACTAAAATGAAGGAATTACTGAGATTATGGAGAATTCGCAGTTCAAATAAAGACATCATTCCAGCCCTAAACTTATCCAGTGACTCAGTTTTATGTGATGTAACTCAAAGCTCCCGCGTTGTTGATGTCTGGTAAACCTGGAAAAAAATAATAATTCATCAGCGGCTGTAAAGGTGCTTGTCGATACTGTTGCCAAGAACAGCTTCAAAATACTTGTTTTTTGCTGCGTCTCGCCCACATTTAAGCCTCAAATTCTTGTACTGTGTTTCAGCTCACCACATTGGTCTGGTACCACTGGCTTTAGTCCTGTGACCACTAACAACACTAGAACCACAACAACCACTGCTGCTATTTATACAGCCACAACTACTACTTTTGATACTACTCCTTCTACTTTTACTACCATTACTAATACTATTACTACAAGGGCTGCATTTGTTTTCACTGCTGCTAGTTTGATCTTTTCCTGTGCTAGTATTATTCTAGAACCACTGCAATCTGTAATACTTCTGCCTTACAGTGATTACAATGTTACTGTGTTAAAAATGTTATAAAAACTATATGCAAGGTTGAGTAGCGGAATGTATGCGACTTAGTTATGCAAAATAAAAGTGGCTTTATTTCATTACAGTTGCATTTTAAATTACAGTTAAGTCCACAAAGTATTATAGATTTAGATGAATACATTTTCAGTGAAACTGTAACCAGCAATTAATGTTAACTTAATAATAATAACAAAATTATTGGGATCATAAAAAATGCATCAATGCACAGGACAAAAAAAAACTTGAAATTGTAAAAATTGCAACTGTCTGTTGTTACCTGGATGACCCACGGCTGTTTTCTTCAAGAGTTCACGCTTACCTCATAGTAAAATAAAAAGCGAATTTGGCGTGACCTCATAGTAAAATAAAAAGCTCTGTGGAGGTAAGGAATTGGGAGAACTCTGCAGAGGCAGGTGAAACCTTAGGGAAGGTTGAGAACCTTCAATAAGGGGGATAGACGAGAAAAGACCTCTGCGGAGGAAGAGAGTTGGGAAGCCTCTGCGGAGGTGGGGCGAAACCTTAATAAAGGTGATGAACCTTCAAGAATGGGGAATAGAAGAGAAAATACCTCTGCGGAGGGAGGGGTTTGGGAAGCCTCTGTGGAGGCAGGCGAAACCTTAATGAAGGTGATGAGCCTTCAAGAAGGGGGATAGGAGAGAAAAGTTGGTGGTAAACTCGGAGCATCTTAAAAAAACAAAGAATGCTAGGGTAAACATAGCGTCTAAAGTGTGGTCAATTAATGGGGAACTATAGCCATGGTGGAGGTTGGAGATACAGAGGGTTAAGATCTCCAGGGTTATGGGAAGTCTTTGGTCAGGGTGGGAGGGATTACTTCTTTGGATGCCTTTAATGATAAAGTTTGTTTGGGCGTTGGTGATAGCAGGGGAAGGGGAACTGTATAACAGTTTATGGAAAAATTAGATCCCGCATAGATAACCCTTGATGGAGCTGGCTTGGAGGAATTTAAGGGCGCTGAGGTAAGAAATGAAAGAGGTCATGGTTAAGAGGAAGAAATCGGGGAAAGGGAGATTTGAAGGGTTTTCAGGGCTACGGCTTGTAGCATAGCGTTGAGGGATTGTTCGTACAGGGGTCTCAGTAGGTGGTTTACAGGAATAGATGCGAATAGGGAGGCACCGGGGTCGGATGGGGGTCGGCATCTAGAGGAGGGATTTTGGTTAATTTGGTGGACCAGGGGGAGGCAAACCATCAGTTGCGATAGAAACCTCTGAAACCTGTGGGTGGGGCTGCGTCAGTGAATAACTGAATATGTTATTCACTTTAAAACAGAGGTGTAGGAAGAGGCCGGAGAATGTGGAGTAAGTCTGCTTGGTGGAGGCGAGCGATGCCAACGCTTAGCCGATGAGCTAGTAGGTCGAGTATGCCTGCGGCCTCTGCTTGGGCCCGCGGTCTCGATTGGAGTAGGCGGCGGGGCAGCTTGCTAGCTGGCCAGATTAGGAGCCGGAGAAGCTTGCTGGCTGGCCGGTTTAGGAGCAGGAGCAGCCGTCCAGCGATCCTCTCGAAATTACGTTTATTTGCAAAAACATCCACATGTCTGTTATAGTTGTGTGTGAGCACCTTGTTTTTTCTGAGCAGTTCAAGTAGTTGCTGCTCTATTAGAAATATGACACCTTTCCAACAATAACTGTATGATTTTGAGATCCATCTTTTCACTCTAAGGACAACTATTACAAAGGGTGAAAACATTTACTGATACTCAGGAATGAAATGCAGTGCATTAAGAGCAGGGGTTGTAAACTTTAGAACAGGATGATGTGTACATTTTTCTTATTTTGTAAAAAAATGTATGTCTATTATTTAGAAAAACGCTTCAGAACCTAATTCTCAGATTTGTTTTTTTGTAAAAAGTTTTGTCTAGATTTGATTCATTTATTATTGTATTTGTATGAAAGCCTGTTTATGCCACTGAATTAAACATTTTAAAAAGTTTTTTAAAAATTACTTTTTTCACAATTCAGACTTTTTTTTCTCAGAACTGCATGATAAAAAGTTATAAAGTCAGAATGGCGAGATATAAAGTCAAAATTGCAAGATATAAAGTCACAAATTATGAGATAAAAAGTTTCAATTGGGAATTACAAAGATAAAAATTCTGAGATAAAAAGTCAGAATTGCAAGTTATAAAGTCACAAATTACAAGATAAAAAAGTTTGAATTGTCAATTACAAAGATAAAAATTCTGAGATAAGTCTCAGTCTTGTGAATTATAAAATTAGAACTCCGAGACATAAAGTTGCATTCTGACTTTATAATTTGCAAATTGTTACGAGCTAGATGTTGTTTTGGAGATGATCTGTAACATTTAAGTGAAACATTACTGCCGCTGGGGTAAACCATGAATGACAGGA
>JAUMHI010000055.1:15971364-15991998 GCA_032359435.1 Enteromius unitaeniatus
TCAATACTCAGGTGACTGTGAGCGTAGAGTGCCAGTGGGGGTGGAGCCTGGTGTAGAAGCTGGTGTTGATGTTACATCTCCTTTCTCTTAGGTATTTTAAGACTTGAATAACAAGTGGGACTAGATTAGACAAAGCGAGCGAGTGCTCAGTACAAACACCGTTTAATGACAGGTATTTCTATTACAAGAGGGTTCAAAAATTATAACTAACGAAGGAGACATCAGGTTAACGAATACTCAAAAAAAACAGGAAAAGACTGAATGCAGCAAGGCTTAAAGACGTAAATGCGATCAGCACAAAATGGACAGTCGCCCGCTGGCTGGAAACCAGACGGCTGACGAAAAGCCAAGGGAGCCCAGCCCCTTTTATGGTGACAGATCCATATCCATTGGATGATATAATGGACTCAGGACAACCAATCCGTTGAGCCTGCTTTCAGAGAAAGAAAAGACAAAGAAATAGACAGGAAGAAAAACATCATAATACCAAAAGAAAAAGAAATACACTAGGGGACGTAACAGCAATTGTGACTTTTTTTCACATATCTGCGACTTTATACCTTGACATTATAACTTGAATTTGCGAGTTTGTATTTCAGTCACAATAACCTTTTTTTTTTTTTTTTACATTTTTATTCAGTGGTGCAAACGGGCTTCCATACATTTGCAGAAAACTGATGATGTTAAAAATATTATTGTTATAATATTGTTTGGAAATGTAATTTTTCTCTGAAGGGCCCTTTGCATTAGTATTGCAAAGTAATTTTAAGTATTTAGATGAAGTTACAAAACTTGTGTTTTCTAATGAAATACATTACAAATGTGTTTCTTTGTAATCTGTAGTGAAATGCATTTTAAAAGTAACCTTCCCAACTTCATGCACGATTGAAAAAGATCTGCAAACATACTAAATAATGCATGAAAACAGCACAGAGAAAGAATAACACAACACCTGCTGCCAACAATGTCTATTATTATTACAACAAACACTTGATCTATTGCTGAAGTTATTATTGCTAACTTTTCAATGTCAAGTGTTATGCACATAGGGCTTAATAGCGTTCTCATTGTACTTTCCCATGCCACAACAATCTCCTTATCTCTTATTACGCAACCGACACAGCAAGTGCACTGCGCTACAAAGTTTCATTTTCATTAGAAATTTAAAACAGCCGAGAGCACAGAGGGCTCCTTTAAAATCTAATGATTCGCCTCAAGTGGAGATTGAGAAACAGGCGCTGGAACTCAGGAACCCTGCAGAGAGCCGATCCCGCTGGCTTATGCAGATCAGTGTGAACTCATTAAAATATCTCCCCTAAAATAAACTTTGTCCAGTGCTGAGGAGGAAATCTGAGGCTGACTTTTATGTCTGTCTCCAGAATTACAATAGAATAGGGGAGGACGATAGGAGAGGGGTTACCTAAGGTGGATCAGCTCAAGAAAAGGGGCCTTAGCTTTGACTTTGGTGAGACTTCTCTACAGTCTGCAATTAAGTATTTGTACTTTTAAAAGTATAGAATGTGCTACTACTGTGTGCTAATTCCTAATTTTTTTTTTTATGTCAGATGAATTAGGAAGGATGTGTTTGAGTGATTTAATTCTGAGCTTTTTATAATTCACAGACGTTTGCACCTACATAAACATCGGACAATAAAAGGTACACAAGCTTTGTACTTGATTTACCCTTAACAGGTGCATACTAGTAGCTTAAAGGTACAGAGTAGTACCTTAAATGTGCATATTAGTATCACATTGATACATTGTAGCATCTTTTGAAAGGATACAGAATCTACGATTTGTATTATTTTTTTAAATATATTTTTCATATATTTTTACATATAGAACAAGACTGAGCAAAATGACTTTAAGATATTAAGTCTTATTTCCTGAAAAACCTTAGCACAATTAAGTGAGTCCAAGTTTAAAATAAGAACAAATATTTGCCAGTGGGGTCAGAAAAATAATCTTGCTTTCCCTATAAACTAAATTTAATTTGTGAACTTAATAATACTTGTAACTTGTTTTAAATAAAGTCATTTGATTTTGAGACATTTTTCAAGAACTCTACACAGCTTATTCATGGTCATTTTGCTCCACAAATATATGTATTCTGATTTAAAAAAGAAAAAAATTATTTGCACTGAAAAAATTAACAAAAAAAAACAGGTTTTGAAATTATATTAGGGTAAGTAAATGATGACAGAATTAAAATTTTTGGGTGAAGTGTCCCTTTAAATCTTAGTCCAAATAACAAAACTGAATAAAGACTATCAACTACAAATTAAAAACCTTAAAGACTATCAATTACAAATATATCTTCTATTACTCAGGACCTTCAATGCAGTTCTTTTTAAAAGATGACCTATGTATTGTAATCAGGGCAGAACTTGACGGTTTTGAAGGCTGTTGGTCTCTTATAGAGAGGTGCAGAGATCATGCAGAGGTGGGAACGGTGGTTGCAAATGACCTATAAACATGGAGGAACGAATGAAGTACAGTGTAAAGCCTAATTTGGGCCCCTAAATTATTACCCCTCTGTGTGACAACCTTGGCAGATGCATGCCAGAGCTCTTCAAAAAGTGGGTGTTCTGCTAACCCAAGAGCACTCGATGCATCTGGCCAAACACAACACTGGCGGTGTGCCCATCCGTTTGCTGTGCTGGCACAGTCCTGCCAATCCATGGGTACACTGGGAAAGGTTGCAGGTACAGACCGTACTATGTGCAACTGTTTGCTGAAATTGTTAAATTTGATCTTGTATATTTATAAAGATTTGTGAAGATTGAAAAATGTTGTGGTATCATTTGTTGGACTAAAAACAGCTGCAAGATTATTCACTTGAAACTGTAATTGCGATTACTAATTACGAACTTTTATTTATATAGCGCTTTTAAACGATACAGATACAGCACTGAACATTATCAAATAGGAGAATAGAGTGTTGGTAATGTATAATGATGAAATTAAACTATTTATTCATCAAATGCAGAGACGTTCTCTGTAGTCAAGATAACGATAATCACTAGAAATTAGGTGTCCCCAATTTAGCAAGCCAGAGGAGACAGCGGCAAGGAACCAAAACCCCATCCGTGAGAGATGGATTTATGTTGAATGATGTTTATACCATTGTTTGAAGCAACTTCATGTCACATTTAATATTTTATATCAAATGTCATCAAATGTATTAATTGAATTGGTTTCTATGGAAGCACGTTTCCACCACTAAATAAACAAATTTAAAAAGTTTATTGTGACTTTTTATCATAATTCAGACTTTTTTTTTTCTCAGAATTGCATGATACAAACTAGCTAGGCTAACTTTTTTCTTAGAATTGTTAGATATAAACTTGCAATTGCAATTATAAAATCATAATTGTGAGAAATTGTGAATTGCAATTGTGAGAAAAAAAATATATTGCTTGATATAAACTCGCAAAGTTATAAAGTCAGAATAGTGATATTAACTTGTAAATTGTGAGTTTATATCAAACAATACAATCCTCTGCAGTAAATGGGTGCCGTCAGAATGAGATCTGATAAAAACATAACAATAATCCACACTATTCCAGTCCATCAGTTAATGTTAGCCAAAAGCTAATTTAATGGACATTTAAAACAGATCCAAATTTATTACTTTCTTCAGTAAAAAAATCATCTGCTCTGAATCAGGACAGAAATTCTGTTATTCTTCAGCACTCTTTAAAAGTGAAATTAAATTCACTTCGCATTCAAATATTTTCAGCTCGCCTACATCTTGAACCCAAGGGTGAGAAAATGTTCACCAAATTTTTGGCTGAACTATTCCTTCATTTTGCCACCCTTTAATTCAAGGTTACTCAGTCTAGACCTGTTTTGTAAATTTTCACATTTTTCACCTGTTCCTGGTGCCCTGGTCTGCTGTTGTACGATATAGTTTTTTTGAAGCTAATGTCAGTGTTGACACTAAATAAAGCAGACTACAAGTATGCTACTGAGCTAGTTCCAATGTCATGACAGCCTTGGAAAAATGTCATATTTATTTTGCATGCAACTAGACTGGGGCCTGTTTTCTTCGGTCTCTTGTGGTTGATATTTTTATCAGCCAGCTAGAATTATACTTTTTGCAAAGTGCCAAGACATTTTTCTTAGTATGCCTGTGTGTTTGTGTGTGTGTGTGTGTGTGTGTGTTTGCATTCATGCTGTATGCATATTCAAAGCACACCTTTCTCCCAGTGCCCTTTACCGCACTTGGACTGAGGAAACTTTTTTGAGAAAAGTCACTACTGGTCCCAGTGTTCCCTGCATATACATAGACCATGAGTTCTGCCAGGATGACGGCGATCAGCGGTGTGTGTCAGCAAAACAAAAAGCTAAAGATGTAGTTTTGAGGTTTCAGTGTACTTTGCTTTCCAGGAGAATGTATAGAGGACATTTCAGCATGCGAACTGAGATAACTTCAAAATGAAGCCCTTGGCCAGTAATGCTTGGAAGCGAATGAATGGCAATAGAACGGGCCAGTTCTTTTTAGGGATAATTAATCAGTGGTTGATTTTTTAAGGACATCATTATATTTGGAACATTCAGGAATGATTTGTGGAGGCCAAATTCAATGCATATATCTCTTAACTGGCTGAGTGTTTTAGACTCATATTCATTAAGGGCTGTGTGCTGATGAATGATTCAGGGAAGCTATGTTAGGCAGTAACTTGAGACGAACATGAAAACAGACTTGGCAAAAGCTTCACAAATACCACATCAGGACTTTGAAAACCATAATTGTGGGTTACATTTTTCGGCATTGTTTATTTCAGAGTCTGGGGTTACAATTAAGGGAATTTGCCTTGCAATTAGTATGTTAAAAATAATAAAACAATTTACCTAAAATACCTGCATTTTGTGTAATGATTCGGACCAGCAAATTGAAATTACAATGTTTCGACATTGCAGAGTTCTGTTTAGATGTTGAAGCGAAGGTACCGCATTTTTGCGAATCAGAAGCAAATTGAGAATGACAAGCCAACGGCATCCGTTGGAATTTTATTTTGAGAATCTGTGAACTGATCCTCTGGCTTCTTGTTATTTTAAAATGCTCCTTCAGTCTGAGTTATGATGTCATTTTAAAGTGATAGTTCACTCTAAACAAATTGAGATTTTGACGCTGTTTACTCGCTTCGCTCCAAAGCTGTAAGACTTTCTTTAATCTGCAGGACACAAAAAAGGCAGGTTGGTAACTAAATATTTTTTTGCCAAAAATTGCTGAGACATTCCTCAAAATGTTGAAAAATTAATTTTTATTTTTGGTTTATTCTGGGTAATTACATTTCATCATGGATTCAAGTCAGTTCACATCGCACAGTATTTAAAGAGTACAACTCTGGTTGTCGAACGCCGGGTTTTCACCCTCGCTTAGAGAAGTGCTTTAGTATGCAGCTGAGAATGAGAATGATTTCTGAAGGTACCCAGAGGGTGAGATGTTTTAATGACAGACAGGTCCCCACTGCTGCAAACTGTAATAGAGCTGAAGAAACTTTTGATATCCCCATTAAACCATTAAAAAGCTTTTTACTTTCGAGCCTAGTTTTACCATAAAACAGATACGGATGAAAGCTTACAAGGCAGTGGATTCAAATCTGCTAAACAAAGCACATCTCATTTTGCACAAAGCACATCTCTAAGTTCTTTTGACAATTTGTGTTGAATTTGTTTATGACTTTGGTTATTTTATGGCAGTTGTTAAAGAAATAGCTCACCCATCATAAATCTGTCATAATTTTATCCAATCTATCCAACCTTAGTGATTTTCTTCTGTTAAAACAAAAGGAAATCAATATATTTTAAATCACCATTAAATGATCATAAAAATAAATGGACATTATACAAAATAACTTATTAAAAATAGTTTGCATTCCACTATCAGTGACTGCTAATGGCTTTTTAAAAAGACCTTTTGGTGTTTAGATTATTGTCATGATGGTCGAATTAGTCAGTTGACAAACTCGCTGTAAAGTTCACAAGCCGTTTTATATCTTGTGTATCTTTGTATTTTTTCCATGATGAGCTCGTAAGTTTATGCCTTTGGTTATTTCCTCTCACTTGATTAGTTAAATATGGAGCACGCAATTAAGACCCAAAATAGCCAGATAAACCTATTTTCTGTTCCATTAGCTACATGCTTTTGCTTTTTGAGGTTTGTAGCTATATTTGGCCAAAGCCAAGCGTCCAGTCATCTGTGTGTGTGTTGCTATAGAATCTGAACTTTTTCCATTGAGCGTGACACATGTGCTTTGAGTAGAACAGAGTAAACCATAAACAACTGCTGCTCGTCCCACGCAAGCCACTCGTGCTGGGGGACCGACTGAGGTCTGGACCTGTCGTGCAGGACTGGAGCTCTCTGCTCACGGAAAGCTCTGTCTCTCATCGTGGCTTCTTCTGCTGAAGACTCGTCGGCCGTAATTAGATGTGATGTTTCAAGTCCAAAACGATGTAATTAGACACAGGCTTCAAACTTTCAATGGCTTTCAAAGGCAGATGTGCAAAGGCGAGATGGTTTTGGATGGAGCTACCCGGGACGCTTGCCGTCTCCACAGTCACCCGTGCATAAACACCCGAGCTCGGCCTGGGGCTTTAGCAATGACTGGCATTCGACAGGCATTGCGTCGATGTGCCAAAAGAGTCCGGCGCTCCTTATCTCCCACCGCGCTGAATCCCTTGCGCGTGGAATGACAGCTCAAATGTCCGGTCCCTCTCCTTCTCTCTCCAGCAGCTCTGAATTGCTGTAATAACGTTTGATTTCCCACATGCATGCGGTTGGCTCGCCACAAGAAATGTGAAGGCAAATTCCAGCTTATATTTAACCGGCCCTAAAAATAGCAGAGTAGAATTAAGATGACCTTGGAAATGAAGTTACTTGTCACCTTTTGCTTCGGGAATTTAACATGTTTTAGGATGTTCCAGGGTTGCTTTTTTAAATTGATAGTTGGTAGAGATCAAGCTGAATTGTGAACATATATGTGAAAAATGGGAAACATGGGCTGTAATTGGTTTATATTCGAATGATAGAATGATTTTATAATAACATAAAACCGTGAAACAAAAATTAAAATGCTGTTATCATTTAGTCACCTTCTTTCTAACATTGACATTGTTTTTTAAAACAAGAAGATATTCTGAAAGTAGTCTCTGAGCTTTTGTCCATTAACTGAATGTCAATAGTATCCAAAAGTGTTTGGTTACAACACTCTTCAAAACATCTTCTTTTGTACTCTTAAAAATAAAGGTGTTTAAAAGGTGGTTCACAGCAGTGCCATAGAAGAACCATTTTTGGTTCCGCAAACATCCATTCAGTTAAAGATTATTTAAAGATCCATCTCTTTCTTACTTTTTTATATTCTGAAGAACTTCTTTAGCCACAAAGAAGCTACTGAGAAACAGAAAGGTTATTCAGATGTTAAAGGTTCTTTATGGAACCATTTAGACAAAAAAGTTTCTTCTATTCACCTTTAAAAGTGTGTTCCATAGGAGAAATACATTTTTGAATGATGTGAAGCTGAGTACCTAAATGATGACAGAATTTCTGGTCTTTGGGAAAACCAGTAGTTCAGTGGTTAATGAAATGGCCATCCAGGATGTAGGTTTGTTTCTTCATCAGAAAAGATTAGGAGAAATTTTGCATTAAATCACTTGCTCACCTATAAATCTACTGCAGTGAATGGGTGCCATCATAATGAAGCGAAAAGCTGCATTTTTATAAGCAGCAAATCCATCAAGAAATGTTTTATTTATATTTATTGATTGTTTATTGATAATCAAGTCATATGGTCTGAACCAGGAGCAAAATATGCACTGATTTAGCACCATTTACAAGTGAAAACATAAAATTATTTTATAACAATGTTGAATTTATTACAAACAAGCAGCATTTCACTTTTCCATATGTTAACTGATGGACTGGAGTGGTGTGGACTATTGAAATGTTTTTTTTATACTCTCACTCAGATGGCACCCATTCAGGACCCATTGGTGAGCAAGTGATGCAATGCTACATTTATTCAAAAATCTAATTAATCTACATCTTGGATGGCCTGAGAGTGAGTATTTTCAATAGGGTCTGGCTGCAGACCTGCACCTCCTCTGTCAGACCTGCTCTCTCAGCCACCCAAACTTCCTCTGCAAGTGACCTCACTTGACCAATTGCCTTTGAGCTTTATACAAAAGGCCAATTAATATTGGCGTGCACTTGATTGCGCTTGGGTTCACCTCATCACTGTGTGAGTATAAGAGGGCATGAGCGCAGTGCACATGCAGGTTTTCACAGAAGAGCCGAGCCAGCGTCAGCGCCACCTCAGAGGCAAATGAAAGTGTAACATTCGTAACCTAGACGTTACCCTTTCAGTCGAATCACTCCAACGTTACATATGGGAACACCCATGGAACAGGCCACGACTCTAGAGGCTGCGTATGCACTTCGGAGTGAGCATTTTTAATGGCAGCTTGAGAAGGGACCGGTTCAAGGCTCTCAGATCCAGGATTGGTCTCAGCCCACCGCTCTTTTTGGGCACGATAAAGTAAGGACTGTAAAACCCTGACCTCATCTCGCCTGGAGGGACAG
The DNA here is from genome assembly GCA_032359435.1 of Enteromius unitaeniatus. Taxonomy (NCBI): domain Eukaryota; kingdom Metazoa; phylum Chordata; class Actinopteri; order Cypriniformes; family Cyprinidae; genus Enteromius; species Enteromius unitaeniatus. The sequence continues at coordinate 15,979,952 of JAUMHI010000055.1, forward strand.
GCTCAATTCCCTCCTTCACCAATAGGACAGCGACCTCCACACACAGGATGGCAACATTGATGTCTGAGCGGACAGTGGTATAGCGGATGTCGCGGTACCTGGGCGGGCGCCTGGCAAACTGAATCGCATAGCCGAAGCGTACCGTCCATATCAACCACCGCTAGGGGAATCAAGGGAACGTTGACCGCCGTGCCAGCAGTGGGGCAGCCTGTAGGGGAATAGGGGCAGGGACTGATCCCAGAAGGCTCTTTCAAAACCTGAGGAAGCCAGTCAAGCATCTGAGGAGACAAAAAACATTGGGTCAGATGGGAACCTTGAGGCACTGGGCCCAGAGGTGTGAGAAATTGCTCTTCCTGGGATTCTGCCGACCCGTGGCCCGACGGCAGATGAGCCAGAAGCTCCCGGCCCTCCTCCGGGAGTGGGTACGGAGATGTCATCGTCCCCAGAAGTGCTACCCCCAACACCTCTGGGCTGCCTGATTCGGGGATGCTTTACGGCACTGTGGGGGCTTCCTGGTCGGTCCCTGAGCTGCGGTCGGTGCACCTTGCCCGCAAGCAGCTCGATGACGGGCCGCTGTTGTAGCAACGTGTGCCGGGGGTCAGAGCAGGAGGTCTGGGCACTGCGGGGGGGCATGCAAGAACATGCAAGCCTGCCCGGCAGCACAATAGGCCCTGCCCACAAGGGCAGACGAAGGCCCACATGCCTCATTCGGGAGCTGTGACTGGCCCTGCCAGGCCGATGCACCACGTGGGCATAAATGCACCACAACAGCGCGCACGACCTGAGGGACCACCACATACCCCCTGGTTGTACCGCCAATTACTTTATTTTACTCTAGCTGTAGCTTACTTATAGAGGCTTAAACACTGTCAAGGTCATTTAAAAAAGGCAAATGTTTTCCAAAGTAGGTTCACAACCACACCTTCACTGGTTTCAAAGTCCTTTAAAATGACACCTGTGTTAAAATGTCTTTGTCTTTACTGAGATGAAGGACATGAACCTGTTTCTTGAACATGTAGATGATGTCATGAATCTGAAAGTATTCTGTTGAACTGAAACGGAAGAAAATACATAATGTGCTTATTTTCAGAAATAAAAGAAAATACGTAATTTGAAAATAAGTGTTTTAAGCTTTTACTCATTTTTATATTAAACTATTTTATACAACTATTGCTAGATTATCCAATAATATTGATAAATTGATAATATTAATAAATTGTTAATAGTTGTAAATAGTCTGTCTTCTTGTTACAACATGCTTACAATAAATTTTTTTTTTTTTTTTTTTTTTTTGTTAATGTTACATAGTTGTAGCCTACTTGATCATTACTGCTTCTTTATTAACAGTGGGTACTTTAAACCATTAACCAGCTTCAATACAGCATCTTTGACAACGCGAACGAACGACTGGAAACTTATTTCCGGTTTATTTGTGTCCATTGCAAGTGACGTAGCAGGTACCAGAGAGTGCAGATGTCGATTCCAAGTGACGACACATGCACAGAAAGTTTGTGTGACTGAGAGTGCAGGTCAAAAAAAAAAAGTCTGAGAGTGCAGGTCTGACAGCCAGACCCTTCTCAGTATTTTTTCCAGCAGATTTTCATTTTTAGGTGAAATATTTTTAGGATCTAACCTATTAAAAGCATTTTAGATTTTTTCAATCTCTCTAGCTTTTTCAAGCTCCTTTTGTGAAAATTAAACATGGCATCTACGATTAGAAAATGTCTTTATATTTAATTTAATATTACATTTGAATTGCTTAAAATACCAAGATCATTACATTCACATGGTGTTCTTTTCTGTTCTATTCTACGTTCAGGAATAATTGTGTTAAAGTGCAGTTAGAGATGAGGACACTGGTGGCAATTATATGATGGTAACACGGTGTTATTAGCTTCCAGTGCTCAATTTGTGGTTTTCAGGAAAGAACAAAATACAAAATCTTCGAATTTCCTCTCAAACGGCATTAAATCATCTTTTGAGATGCTGCCTTGAGAATCAACCACCTTAAATTACAGTGCTTTTAACCAGCGAGAACACAAAAACTCGAGTCATGTAATATGCTTTTTGGATATTTCAACTGGCTGATTTTGCTCTGGAATTTCCTCAAGGACATTTCTACTTATAGAACACTTGTGTGACTGATGACAGACAAATAAAAAGGTGAATATTGTTTGTTCCTGTTTGCACTCTCATGTTTATGACATGCCATTTAGGTTTGTTTATCATCAGGTGAGTTTATAGGTTCAGGTATAATGGATCTGTCAAATGTTTGAGCATGTGCATGTGTTAATGAGGGCATAAAACTTCAATATATGTCAATACCATGTATGCGAAACATTTGAAGTCTGTGCACTTGAATGCAATGACTGGGATCAAAGCATTACGTAGAGCTTAATCAGAGGGTCTGTTTTTCACTACAGCCGTCAGATGTGCCGATGGGCCTGCTAGTGTTGACATTCGCAGCTGTATATTAATTGTTTGTGGTATAAGGCTCCTTTAGTCTTTGTTTTAGGAATTCTTGAAGTATTATATTTGTTAGGTATCATATTTTGTTAGGTTATATCTTTTGTACCTTTTAAAATTCACATATATACACTTTAGGTACCTTTAAGGTACCAAAATGGACCCTTTAGGTACAAACATGTACCTTTTTGTTAAGGGAACACCCAGGGACAGCTTTTTTTATGACCCACTGTGCTCTTTGCTAAATTAAGGGAGTTTATGTTTTGTTCATCCTACAAAAGTCTAGTGATTATCATCGTTTTGATTATCAAATCAACCGTCTCTGCATTTGCAATCACCTCAGTTGTGGTATTGAAGTTGGAGAGAGCGCTGGTTATTCACTAACCCCACCAAACCTTTGGGTTACAAGCCCAACTCCCTATCCATTAGACCATGATTGCCCCCTAATAGTTTAATCTCATCATTATACATTACCATCACTCTATTCTCCTATTTGATAATGTTCGGTGCTTTGCTAAAATCTGTATTGTTAAAAGTGCTATTAAATAAAAGTGATTGATTGATTGATAAAAGTGATTGATACACTCCCGGTTCTTATGCACATGCAAGTAGTGTGTCCAGCCACATGCACACGAGAAACGTTAGGCCGAGTTCTGCCACAAAACAGTCCCATGAGCCTCAAACACAGTAGCAGGCCTTGTGAAATCTGTCTCTCTTCACCATAGACAGAGGCACTTTGCTGAAAGAGAGACAGAATTTCTGAGCAAAAGGAAAAAGGGAGAGCAAATAACAGCTTTGAGAATGTTTGGATTTTAAAACCAGAACATTAGTACAAACCATAATAGCTGGCTCAGAGAGCGTCGGGTAACTCCAGAGTCTCTCTCACACAGGCAGTGATGTAATGCCAAACATTTCTGATGAAGCATTTGGTTGTTGTGCTCTGAGAGATCTATTTATACTTTGTTCATCCACTCCAGAGCGCTCCGTGTTTTGTTAATGGCTTGCCATAAATTATTGCAAACAGCTTTTCTGATTTCTAATGGTTTGGCTTCACTGTCGGTAATCTTCAGTGTCATTATCATGTAGGATAACAAAATACTTCAAGGGATGAGAGGAATTCAAAATAGCTGCAGTCAATGGAGTCAGTGAATGAAAAGCAATAGTCCAATAGCTGAAGTAAAAAACAAGTTTGTGAGGGACTGGTTAACTCTGTTGTTGGTGAGGCCAGATCAGTCTGTTTTGTGTTGAGTGTGAAAAATACAACAGAAAAATACAACTGAAAGTGCTAAAAATGTTTCTGCTTGATTTAATGTTGAGTGAAACGCTTTTGAGGAAAATTCCTGGGTTGGTTTTGGTGGTCAGCTCTACTTTTCAGTGTAAACAGACATGTTTTGGGAAGAATCTAGCTGTTTGCTATGTACTAGGTACTTTTTGCTCATCGTTCAGTGCATCTGTACTGTTAAAATGTATCACCCTTGTATTTTGAAAAGGCAGCGCACACTACATAGAATAGAATATTGGGGTTATAGATCAAATGATCATGAAATGTAGCAGTTTATTTTAAATGAAATAATTTTGCCCCCTGGTGGCTGCATTTAAACCATTTATTTCCCTCATCATGCCTTAATCTATCTTATTCTCATACAGGCTTATATATATATATATATATATGCATACAGTATGCATGCAGTAGTTGTCCTAAGACAAGAATGCATTTTGGTTTTAGATTTTATGACAACTCTAATGAAAGGTTTTGATCCACTTCAAATGTTGACTAGTTTATATATATATATATATATATATGTATATTTGTGTATTATGTGTATATATGTATTATGTTTATATATATATATATATTTAATTGATGTCAATTAGTTGGGTTGTTTTGGATTAATCTGTTATTTTTTGCAAATAAGCTCTTCATACACACACACACACACACACACATATATATATATATATTAGTGATGTCAAATGATTGTGATTATATGCATAAAACAATTGTTCACATTGTTTATGTGTGTTCTGTGTAGATTTATTGTGTATATAGAAAGACACACACATACATACAGCATGTATTTTGAAAATATTGATGTTTCATATATTTATATAAATTATATATATAAGTTATTAAACATTCAAAGTAGATCATAACCTTTCATCAAAGTCGCTCTAATACAATGGCCATTCTGTGTTATTCTTAAAATGGACTTAAGTTTAAAGATAATGATACACCTCTATAAAATGAATTCCTAGTAACTTTTGCATTTCATTCTAATCAAGATCAATTTTCCAGGTGTGTCAAACCTGTCAGTGCCTGTCTTCATTCATTCTTTCTACCATTTCTTTAGCCGTTGCCATTGGCACCTTCAACATCAAATAGTAAATATATCTTAAAATTGACCTTGGTCAAGGTTTGACTAGAGCTGTAAGCAGTCATTATGGCAGAGAGCTTCCTCAGCCTAAGGGAAGACTTTTTATTGTCTTCAGCGGCGGGTGGTGTAAGTTACCTTGCGCGGGGCGGTAATACAGGAAGACTCACTCCATTTCAAACATTTTTGGGAAATGTTAATGCCTGTGAGTTATGGGATGAAAACCATAAATGTCAAGAAGCTTCTTTGCTTTGGGCTAGCGGGGAAGATGAGTGGCTGGTCAGGCGCTCTGCTGGACTTTGGTTCCCATTCTGTGTCAGATTTGGACAAGCCCCAAAGTGACAGGCCAGAACCACTTACCAGGGCCATGTTTGGTCCCACGCATTTCCCATGCTCTCTCACACCAAACAGTGAGGTTTACCACAACTTGCTCCCTCTCCTTTCCAACTTCCTCCACCGGTCCATGTGCTTGCTTTGTGCCGTCGCACAAAAACCCCATTCTCGGCCCAAGGATTTTACACATGGGAAATCATTATCAAATGAGGACACTTAGGGTAATTTTTTTTCTTGTTTATTTGCCTATTGTCGTCTTTTTGCCTGCTGTCTTTTCCAGACTCTTCCGTACAATGGGTTTGACGTAGGTGGAGATGCTCTCTGCCCGGTTGTCTCCTAATTATAGCCATTGTCCGTTTTCACATAAAATGCCATGATCTCACAAACAGAGCAGAGAGGAACTACTCGCACACAAGGACCTCTCTGTCAGCCTGGTCATGACCTTGGACCTTCTTAAGTGCAGCATCACAGATTCATAGAAAAATACCAGAAAACCACAGAGACCCCTTAGAGCATTCCAAATCTGATTTTGTTTTTATAAATGTGATTTTAAAGTTTAATTATTTTTTTTCCAGATTTATTATCTTCTTTATTATCTTATCTAATAATCATCATCTTTTTGTATGTTGATTTTTTCCCCTGTAACATAATTAGTGAAATATGTCAAAAATATATATTAAAAATGAACCCTTTAAAGCCTACTGCAACATATGTATTATATTTCTTAGGCCTCTAAATTACCAAATAATCAAAACCTGTTTATAGTTCAGACTTTTTAGCAAGTAAAAGTCAATTTAGTATAATAAAATGTCCCACTTCTGGTTATGGTTCACATGTGGTTCATGTGGTTTTGACCTGTGGAATCTGATTTTGAACCTTTCAAATTTATTATAATATTATTAGCAATATTTCTAGATGAACACTTACTGGATTTAAGCAACTACACTAACTTTAATATTAACTTAAATGTACCTGATTATCCATGCACCATTTTTTTGCATGTTAAAAAAATTTGTGTCTAATATGTTTATCAGTCTTTTATCAAACATTTATTTGTATTTAAAAAAGATTTTGTTGTGAAAAAAAATATGATGTCAGACTTTACAAGGTTAAGATACATTGTATATATATTTTTTTATAATATATTAATATTTGATGTATCATTCATGTCCAAAGAATATATTAGTTAGGGCTTCGTTCAATTATTGTGTAAATAAGCATCACTCTGTCAGTGTAATTTACAGGATTTGAGTATATGTGTTTACATGTATGACCTAGTTTGAACAACTGGTCGCTCTTGGGCTAGCACTGTCAGGCTGGCATTTTCACTTGCCTGGCTTTGGAGAATGTTGTGTATGGCGGAAAGGTGAGGATCCAACACCCTTCAGCTTGCAGCAATCAATCCTTGTCCCTGCTGGGCATATTTCACATAGCTGAGCCTGATTCTGTGCTCTGGCTCTGGAGGGGAAAAGGCCCTTAAGTAGGTGTACGTGTTCAGTGGCCACTCACAGAAATGAGGCATGTATGTGCAAAAACGCAAGCTTTCCCTCCAAACACTGGGGTGGCGCACAGCTCAGGCCAGAGGTATGCGTTGTCCGTCTGTCAACAGGATAGTTTTTACACCCTGGCAGTAGCCGAGGATTTCATAACTTGGAGGATACCTTTTGCCATGAGTCCTTCTGCATTGGAACTTAAGGATCAGTATGAAACAAAAACCAACCTGGTCTTATAAAAATACGTACCTTTTTGTGCAGCACAGTTTTAACATGCCTTACTGCATGTTTCGCTACAGTTTCAAAGAGTCCACTGAGTGGACTTCCAAAAATGTCCACTGAGTGGCGCTAAAACACAGGTTCAATATGTGACCCCTGGCACGTTTTTTTACGTTGCTACATGTATGTACTGTATTGCGGTGGTTGAGAATGTAAATATCCAAGGACTGTCGCTAAAAGTTAATACTCTATCAAGTTGGAAATATGTTTTTAACAAATGCAAAACTGAAAAATGCATTTGTTGATGCATCCGCTTTTACACAGATCTGAACTGTTTTGTCGAACTGCAGTTACATGGGATTTAAAACAGAGCTCCTCACCGATCGAGGTACATCTCTGTACTCCGTGAGCTACTGAACAAACCTACCATCTATGAAAACCCTTAGCTATGAAGCTGGATGTGTGTGATGCTAACATTCAAAAGCATCAGTTTTCAAATATCTAAAAAACAGCTTGGTTCTTTACATATGATGGGATAGTTTTGAACAAAAAAACTAAAATAACATAATTAAAATAACTAACATTTTCTGTGGAAAAACACCAACTACACTGTAAAAAATAAATCCGTAAAAAACTGACAGCTCATTACACACATTATCTATTGATTTTCCATTTTATTTTTACATTTTTGTTAACTCTAAAATGCAACGCAATACTGGCAATACTGGTATAACACATATAAAAAAAATATATGGGGAAAATACCTTCTAATTATACAGTATATTTATACTAACTACTTTTTTAGAGTTAGCATACCCTACAACAGCTACTGCTAAGCAGAAATATTACCTTTATACAGAGGTTCAAAGAGTACTTAAAATCATACTTAATTAAAAGTACAGATACCTTACAGTGAAAATTATTTCATTATAAGTTATAGTTCAGGAGTATGACTGACAGGTGATTTGACCAAACATAACACTGAATCTGCCATTTGGTCCGAAAAATAAACAAGACAGGAAAGTAGATTAAAGTTGGTGGATTTGAAAAAAATTAAAAAAATGTGTACTGACGTCTTTCCTCGGCTAAACCAAGATACCTTCTGATGTTCATTTATGCTGATTTTGTGCTTTAACCAATAAAGAGTCAGTTCACGTGCTGCTTGAATTGAGGTGCTATAAAGATCTGCCTGACATATGATATCTGTCATGATTGACGGCTCGTAAACCCTCGCTCGCTCTTCCTTGCAGGCAGAGAGGACGTTGAGGCAGGAACTCGGAATGAACTAGACATTTATTTACAACAGAACAAACAAAGGAAAGTGCGACAAGCAAAGCAGAGTGTACAGGCTGACAAGTAACGTTAACATCCGACACTTGGGCAAACACAGGACACGGTATTTATACACACATAATCAAGACGGAAGGGGAAACACCTGGGCACAGAAGGCTGGCAGGGAGTGAACACTAATGAAGGGGCGGAGACACAAACGAGGGAAGTCATGAGGAGCTGACAGGTAAATAGACACAGAAAAGCGCAAGGACCAAAAACATAACAAATAACAAGACAGGAGACGCCTACGGCGTTACATAGCGCCCCCCTTAAGGCGTGGATCCCAGACACGCACGGTAAGGAGGGAGGTGGTAAGGAGGTGGAGAAAGTTCATGAGAAGGGGGTGGGATGGCGGGAATCCGGGAGCGGATGGTGGAGGAGTGTTTTGGGGCAGGTCAGATGGCCGAAACGCCCTCCAAGGCGTAGGGGTAGAAAGTGGAGACGCCCTCCAAGGCGGAGCAGGCGGCGGAGAAGCCCACTGGTGGGGAGCAGGCGGCGGAGAAGCCCACCAGGGCTCACCAGTCAATGAGGACGACCTCCCGGGCCGAACCATCCATACTAGTGCCCACCTGGGCCGAACAGTCCGTAATAGGGGCTTCCTGAGCCGCACAGGTAACGCCAATGCCCTCCGGTGCCGAACAGTCCATAATACGGCATTCTTGCAACTAACAGTCCGTGATAACGACCTTTTAGCCCGACTAGACTGTGAGCGCACCCTCTGAAATCCAACAGTTAGTGATATCGCCCTCCTGCAACCATCAGTCTGTGAAAACGCCCTTCTAGACCAACCAGGCACTGACATTGCCCTCTGACACCGAGCCAACAGTGAATACGCCCTCCGTGACCAACCGAACCATTATTCTGAGACCTCCCTGGATTGAGCAGCCACCAGTGGAGGCTCTGGGGGCTCTACGGCCGGAACCGACATCTCCAGAAGTAGTGCAGCCTCTGGCGGACCCAAGGGAGTCTCCGGACCACACACAGGTTCCAGAGGTTCTGGCCATGGGACTTTACAGTCCTCGTGTAACTCTGGTGAATAAAGTGACTAAAGGCCTGGGCCACAGACCGGGTCTGGCGGATCCGGCCATGTTGGATCCAGATCACACACTGGGTCTGGCGGACCCGGCCACCATGAGTCAGGGTCACAGGCCTCAGATGGCTTGACTGGCTGGGAAACCAAGACTGACTGGACCTGACACGGCTCCTCGTACCATGATTCGGGAGTGGGACCCATTATTTGCGGGCTAAGAACCGCAAGGACCTTCTGCAGCTCATCAGGCTGCGTAACCGAGACAGGCGGGACCTGACACAACCCCTCATATCGTGCCATGGTATTGGAAACCGCTACTGAATGGCTAGTCACAATGAGGGCCTTCTGCAGTTTCTCAGTCTGCATAACCAGGACAGACTGGACCTGACACGACCCCTCGCGTCGTGCTACGGTGCTGAGACCCGTTAGAACATGGTTGGGAACCATGAGGGCCCTCAACCGCTCTCCTGGCGGTGTTACTGGTACCAACTGGGTTTTACACAGCTCTCCTGGCTGTGTAACTGAGCCAGACTGCACATCACACAGCCCCTTTCGCTGGTATGTGGTGTCAGAACCCATCGTTAGCGGACCAGAAGCCACTAGCATGGGTGCCTGCTCTTTCTGCTGCAAAACCTGGACCGACTGAGCAGTATACCGCACTCCGTGCTGTGCAACTGGTATAGACTGGGTTAAAAACAGTGCACTTGGGTGAGTAATTGGCACTCGCCGAGTTAAAAACGGCCCCTTTCACCGTGAAACCGGATTAAAAATCCTCTTTTGCAATTTGGGAACCGCAAGGGTTTTAAGCGGCTCTGGCAACCGTGATGGTGGGTTAGGCACCGCAAACTCGGAATGAACTAGACATTTATTTACAACAAAACAAACAAAGGAATGTGCGACAAGCAAAGCAGAGTGTACAGGCTGACAAGTAACGTTAACATCCGACACTTGGGCAAACACAGGGCACAGTATTTATACACACATAATCAAGACGTAAGGGGAAACACCTGGGCACATAAGGCTGGCAGGGAGTGAACACTAATGAAGGGGCGGAGACACAAACGAGGGAAGACATGAGGAGCTGACAGGTAAATAAACACAGAAAAGCACAAGGACCAAAAACATAACACATGACAAGACAGGAGACGTCTACGGCGTTACAATATCAAATTATGACCAGGATATTTTTATTTAATTTTTTTTTGTGAAAGGGGTGGCATTTAATTTATGACCTGGCATGCAAGGTTTTGTTTTGTAAAAGATAAATGGGGTTTAATTTCTGTCCCAGCATGTAATGTTTTTTGTTTTGTGAAAGGGAAATGGCATTTACATTCTGCATGTTTTGTTCTGTTTTCTGAGTTTTAAGGCTAATGCCATGACCAATCAGTTACAAAAAGAAACAATGAAAAACCTGTGCTTATTACAAAAATAAGTCAGTAAGTCTGTAAATTTCAGTCCAATGCTGTTACATTAGCTTGCATTTTTAGGAGAAAGAAAGTCCTATCCTAGTCAAAATGACCAAAGCACAACATAAGGATTAAGTAAATGATCTGCAGAAGGTGTGACTTGACCGGATTGAACACATTTAGAAATGTGAATGTGCGATTTCTGTCACAGAGCTTTAAACAAACACTTTGAACCTAATCATGCTTAATAGTCAAATATTCAAACATTTATTTTGGAAGTTGCTTTTAAAATCCACTTGGCCCGCTCCGATGAGGCACGTGCCTCTGTCTGCCAAAGAAAGTGTCAAACACATTTACTGTGTGCATGTGCGACCTCAGGACACTCAAAAGTCTGTGTGGGGATTTCTGGCTTTCAGGCATCGCACTGGGTCTCCTCCTCTTACTCCTCCTCCACAGAAGCCGAGAGCTAATGAATGCTGTGCTCTATGTGTGGCCTAGGCCTGGCCTGCATTACCTGAGTGATGAATCTGTCTTCGACTGAGCGTCTCCAGCATGCCTGACCTGCTGGGAACACAGACGCGTTCTGTGCTGCCCCTTCTGTCGCAGTGGCAATTAGAAAGTTGGGCACAGGGAGTACAAGCCCTGCTCTCATGCTGTCAGGCTGCATTAGAGAGAAGTGCTGGATCCAGGGACACTAGCTCCCCTGTGGATCCTTGCGAGGTCAACACTTTACTGTACAGGACGTGCTACCCCAAAACGGCCCGGTGACTCCGGCACTCACCTCACACAACGCTTACTGTCAGCCTCCATGCTTATTATTAGCCAAACGAATTTAGCGTGCTTAATCCTTTTTGTTGTTTTTGGCACAATTCGTCACCACACTTTATTACATTCTGTTCTCTCCGCTTTAAAAAATGTGCAACTGAATTTCTTGTTTGCCACAAAATATGATAAACTATGATAAAATATGATAGTTTCTGTTACTTAATTTATTGTTATTCCTGATATATTAATGTGGGATACCATTTAAATAATTTAAAAGGTAAAATCAAAATCTCTCTCATCATGAAAGCCCTCATTATTTTGTCTGTGTCAAGTTCAAGTAAGCTTCGTTTTTTTTAGAAGTAAATTGTAATATTATCGTGAATATTTTCACAATAATACATGTGCCATTTGCGTGACAGTGTTATTATTGTTTCAATATATTTTTATTTATTTATGAATTTAATGAAAATACATTATCTCAGTGAATTAATTCACTAAAGTGTACACTATATTTGTTTATAAATGTTTGCCATATATATATATATATATATATATATATATATTGTGGCGGAGACCGATCAGCGTCGCCCTGGCAACAAAAGACTAACACCTGGATCTCGTCTGCCCGGGC
>JAUMHI010000055.1:16011497-16023033 GCA_032359435.1 Enteromius unitaeniatus
TTCGTCGGTCTCGACGTGACGTCTCCGTTCCCTTCTTCAGGGAACGAGGGTTACAATACGTAACCAAGACGTTTCCTGTCGTCTGACATAGAACAAACACAACATAGCGTACAGCAACACATGACAGTGATGGCTCATGCACTGCTGTTTCTGGATCGTAAGCACAGCGTCTACTGTTAAATAACTCATCCAATATGCTTCCTGTTGTGTCTGATATGAGAGTGTTGTGTTTAAGGTAGAGTGAGAATGTCAGTTTTGAGGGCCCTGCTGTGAGAGCTTGACTCTTACACACTCACAGAGGCTGGCGAACCAAAACAATTTGACTCCCCAGTTCCTCTGAGCCGAGCCTGAGCTTATTATCTCTATTTATGCCAGCTTTGCACAGTGTCAAGACAGCTTGACGGTAACAAATGAAAGTTTAAGAGGTTGAGAGCCACGGTTCCTGCCGTCTGTTATTGTTTCCTATTTGTGTTTCAAGTGAAGAATAGAGTGCTGAGGAATTATTAATCCAGAGATGTATTTTCTAGAGCATGTTCTGCATGGCTCGACAAACACAGTGTGCACAAGAATAGGACAAAAACATTTTAATTCAAGAATTTAACACCATGATGTTCGCTTTACATATGTAATCTCGCATGAGTTGCCAAATAAGTTAAGCATCACTTAATTCTACATCAACATTGTAATTTTATATCACTGAATCAGTGTCTCTCTCTAAACACCACAATAAATGCAGTAATACAAGTAACAGCACCAAATGTGTTGCGAAAGCACAGAAATACCATAAAACCGACCACATAATTTGGAATCGTCACAATTAATTACATTCAGACGTTCTGAGGTTCTCTGCGTTTCGTTGTCCACGTTATCACATGACACATTGCATCACATCCAGTGTTATTTTGTACCAGGACTGAGGATCCTGTACGCTTTCAGAACATAATGACAATCTCAACAATAACGTATCTATTACTTGATGACCGTAAACGAGCGCTCTGCCACATCTGCATTTTTATTTTACGGCCATCTGTTCTGCCTGTCGAGTTGTGTTTAGCTTTCACAGTTTAATAATGAATCAGAGGCTTTGAAGAGAACAAGTGCCACAGAAAAATATACATGTTCATTATGGCAATAATGGGACGGCAATCTCATGATTGACCATCTGCCCTCTTGTTTTGGAAAAAAATGTGAAGTCTCATGAATAAGGCAAGACGTAAAGGAAATGTAATGAGAGTGGAGAGGATGAGATTGATATTTATCAAGCAGCAATGTATTAGATTTAGATTACACTGAATTTCATTGGAAATTACTGAGGCGGTCATTTATTCAGTGATATTTTGATATCATCTATGGAATGATGAACACATCCTCTGCTCATTTGCAGTAAATACACTACATTTCACCGTATTGCAATTTTGCCCAGCACTTAAACATTTCATATTAAAATAAAAAAAAATAAAAAAAAAAACATTGCAAGTCACTTGCGGATTCAATAATCTGTTCATTGTCTGTAAAAGACACTGGGAACGCACAGACCACCCTCGTGTCATTCTTTGGGGAAGTATAGCTTTTTATAGAGATTAGCGTCAGCAGGAGGGCTCTCTTCCCAAAGCCTAATCCCCAATCCTTTTCCCCCCTGCCTTCCTTGGCAAAGGATTGGCGTGACATTGCTTTTCAGTTCTTATTCAGGCTAGGTGTCTCCATGCTATTGCTTCCTGGACAGAGTCTCTGGCATCCTAAAAGGATGGCAAATGCTCGACGAAAGTCGGCATTGAAGGCGTATATGATGGGGTTGAGAGACGAATTAGCCCATCCAAACCAGACAAAGACATCAAACGTTGTTGGACTGATGCAGGGGAGGCCAGCCGAGGCTTGCTTACAAAACGGCACCATACAGTTCAGGACAAAAAAGGGCAACCAGCAGCACACAAACACCCCCATTATAACCGACAGCGTTTTTAAGACTTTCGTCTCTCTTCTGAAGGACAGTTTGAAGGAGCTCTCTGAGTCCACGTTGGAGCTGCTTCCCATGCTGTCGTGACGGATCTTGGCGCTCTCCGCAGCCCTTTCCAGAGCCGATATCCTTCGGATCTGCTTCTGGGCGATCCGGTAAATCTGAGTGTATGTTACAATCATGATGGCAACGGGAATGTAGAAGCTGATGAGCGAGGATGAAATGGCGTACGTTCGGTTAAGGCTGGAGTCGCAGTTGTCCATCAGCAGAGCCCTGCGAGATGCATTGACCTCCGGGAGACTTATCGGCTGAGCCTTGTGCCATTTGAGCTGCACCGGGATGAAGGAGATGAGAACGGACAGGGTCCAAGCCACGCTGATCATCACAAAGGCCACTCTGGGAGTCATCTTCCTCTCATAGCGGAACGGGCTGGAAATGGCCCAGTAGCGGTCCACGCTAATAACGCACAGATTCAGAATAGACGCCGTGGAGCACATGATATCGAAAGCCACCCAAATATCGCAAAACGCACCGAAGGGCCAGAAGCCTGCAACCTCCGTCACAGCCTTCCAGGGCATGACCAGGATGGCCACCAGCAGATCTGACACGGCCAGCGAGATGACAAAAAAGTTGGTGACTTTAGAGCGCAGGTGGCGAAACTTGGTGACAGCTGCACAAACCAGCGTGTTCCCGAGTAAAGTGGAGAGGATTAGAATGGACAGAAAGCAACCAGTCAGAACCCGTGTGGAGCGGTCGCTTTCCATGAAGCCGCTGTCAATGACCGTCGTCAAGTTCAAATTCATCCTTGCCATCTAATATCTCACTGCATCATGAGAAGTAGATGTGAAGTGCTAGAGCACATCCGTCAGACGGTCATTTTTCAGCAAAGTTCATATATTCCATTGCACAAAACACTGCATTCCGGTGCCGATAAAAGTCCTTCAGGTTGGGTTCAGTTATACTGGCATGCCAATACAATTCTGTAGTAGCATATCAGTGAGCCTGCATCCATCGAAACAAAGTCTTTACTCACCCATCCAGAGTTCCCTTATATATCTAGTAGAGGAGTTCTTGTGAGTGCAGTGGGAAGGATAACCTGTTCCTGCATTTCTGTGTGTTAACAAAGAGACCAAACTAACGTTAAGATAATAAATGCATATTAAATTAAATATTAAAATGCAAATGAATTTAAACTCACCTGTTAGATGACATTAAAGCTCTGCTTTTTGCGTTTATCTGACTGGCTGATGTCTGCCGTCTTCTTCTTCTTCAGTAAAAAAAAAGCGATTCGTTTGAGTAAACAGGAAGGCAAACTTGTTTCGCAAGCGTCCTCCGTGAATGACTCCAGCGCACCTTCATTCTGTCGAAATGAAGAAGGTGTTATTCCTCGGAGATGCGTTCAACGCGACGAATGCGCGTCGAGATCGGTGCGACCCGACGCCGAGTGACATGACAAACACCGAGATGCGTCGTGTCACAGCCCCAGGGGCTTGAGAAATTAATCTAACAGTAGGTCCGGTTTTAGAGTCTGTGTATGCTGAAAAAATAACCAGAAGAGAAAAACATTGAGTCACAGTGGAGCTCAGCGCACGTGCGCGACGCGCTCTCATGTTACGATTCTGCCGCGAATGAACTTGAACGAGTCATGATCCACGCTTTTAATTAAATCTTTATTTAATCCTCAGGCTATGAATTACATGACTGCGTTTGATTGCCGCTGTTGTACTTTTTTCTCGTCAGTAAGCTACTGCATGAATGAATTGTTCATTCATTCACTTGAGTGCTGATGTTAAAGCCGAAATATCTGAAATAAGGGTTGTAAAACTCACATATTTGGTTGGTCAGGTGCTACAATCTAAATCAAGTCAACGAGGCCACCTAATGGGGAGTCCCATACTAAACAAATGCGTTTCTTATAGGCTATCATTCTTTTATTTTTAATACTCAGTATCACAGGGGTCCTCCTCAAAGACGTTATTAAAATTCTATGTTCTGCATAGTAGGTTACTAAATGTTTGTTTAAAGGATTTTAGCAAAATTAAAAAGACAACACAGCATAATTTTCTGTAGCTATATTCAGATGCATGCAAAATATTCAACTAATGAGCTTATCTGATAAAATACTGATAATAACCAGGCTAAATCACCTATTAGTCATTTGTTTCAGTAAAATGCCTTTGTATGGTTAAGCAGTGAGTCATACTGAAGACCTCAATTTATTAAGTGTGGATTATTTCCTAGAGCAGTTTGCACTGTCATTGTTCCTAATGTAATTTTAAGTGTATTATTGTTTAAATATTTAATGCAATTTGGATGCTAGTAGTTTGAAATGGTGTTCATTTAAAAACTCCCAAGGTTTTTTTTCCCCCCCCATTCTCTCACAGATGGGGTTTTGGTTCCTTGCCGTTGTCGCCTCTGGCTTGCTTAGTTGGGGACACCTTATTTCTAGTGATTATCATTGTTTTGATTACAGAGACCATCTCTGTATTTAATAAATAAATAGTTTAATCTCGTCATTATACATTACCATCACTATTCTTCTACTTGATAATGTTCAGTGCTTTGCTACAATCTGTATTGATAGACTGATTAATTGATTGATTCGTTTAATTAAAATATCATGTATGCCGGTTTAGATTTCCATACAAAATTGAAGGAAAAAATCAATAGCAAAATGCACTTTTTATGTAGCCTAATGATAAATGAATGTCTTCTGGGAGAAAAAAAAATCTATATTTTCTAAAAGTTGAGTATAAACACAACTTTTGTGTTGGCATGGAAAGTAGAATAAAAAGTCCTATTTAAAGTGTTTTTATCATCTATATTTATTTTTTTAAAAGTGAGTCTGCTCTTGAAATGTTATCAAACTTGCAATTTCGTGCAACTGTGTGAGAGAAACCATTGTGGTGACGAAGACTTCTTGTTGGTGGGTTTGATGCAACAAAGTTTAAGATCATGAGTAGATATTAAACTAACCTCAACCCAAGATAAATGTATTTTATTCAACTTTTAAAAGAAGATGCACTAGATTTATAATGGCCTATAAAACTCTTTTTTTCTTTGACATTTTTATGCAACAACTTGGTTCATCTTGCAGTGCTTTGAAACGACCATTAGTTGCCCAAAAAACATATATTGTCTTTACCAATGAATATAGTTTTCCTAAAAAAGAACTTTTTTTTCCTTTTATTGTGATAATCCATTTTTCATGCCACATTCTACAATATGTATATTATTAAGTTTTTACCATTTTAACAGCATACATGCACAATTTTAAATATTGATCCTTGTGCATGTCAATTTCATTGTTAATCTCATGAGGTCCATCATCACTGATATTGATTATTATATTACTATAATCACATCAGTCAGTGAAACCTGGAAGGGATCTACTTCTTGAGAGCCAAATATTGATTGTAGAGGTTCTGCTTCCTAAATGCTAAT
Source organism: Enteromius unitaeniatus (assembly GCA_032359435.1). Classification (NCBI taxonomy): domain Eukaryota; kingdom Metazoa; phylum Chordata; class Actinopteri; order Cypriniformes; family Cyprinidae; genus Enteromius; species Enteromius unitaeniatus. Next base: position 16,016,896 of record JAUMHI010000055.1, read on the forward strand.
TATTAGACTTAATAAGAAAACAGAACGCCTATATTTTAGAGCAAAATAGGTTTCTTAATAGAAATCCTAATATGCAAATAGTTAACGAATGTGATTGGTAAAGCTTCAATGGATAAGCTGACTATGTAAGGCATGCTGACATATATAATTTCCCTTTGCGGCTCTTTCCTGATTAAGGTCAGCATGTTTCAAGATCAGATCCAGATCAATGCAGACATAGGTACTAGTTTCTCAGCTTGGATTGATGAAGGTGGACACTTGAAAAACCATCAAAGACACAGTGATCTGTGAGTTTAGATTTGGCCACCAGCAGCCCATAAATCACAGCTTCAAAGCAGACGATCTGTCTGGAGTCGCCGAAGCCTGAGTTGAGAGGTTTTACTTAGCTGCAGTTTCAAAATCATCATCTGACATGTATGAATTCTTTCAGTCATCACTGTCTGCCGCTGTCTGACTTAGTTTATCTCAAGCAACAAATCTGAAAGTATTGGTAGAGAACATGTTTTTTGGGGTCAGGAAACCAGCAAAACCCATCTCTTTCCAACAGTCCTCCTTACAAACCTGACATGACTGTCAAGATAGCATCTTATCAAATGTTTTGGTTCATTTGTTTTTTCTGAGATGAAAACATAAAAGCACAGCTCTGGCTTACAAAGTCTGGATGACACAAAAACAATACAGGGAAATGGGTAGCTAAATTGCCAAATGCATGAATTTTACGATGCAATAACATGAGTGTATATGTAGGCGATTGTGTGACTTCATTGTGTCTTGTTCGTGTCTCAGACTAGTCCAGTTCTAACCAGATGGGGTTTATAAATAAAGTAATTGCAGTGCAGCTGATGGCTCCCTTTGTGGTAGTGGACAGAGTCCAGATAAGGTGCCTGTATGTTTAAGTCTACATAATGTTAGAGTTTAGATAAAGCTGTGAAGGCACTTTCCACAGACGGGGTACAGAATGTGGTCTGAAACTCACTTTGTTTATTTTTAGCTATTGTGAAGGTAGGTGTGAGGTCAGTGTCATAGCCCAAAGAAAATATTAATCATCAACCTCAAATAGACAAAGGGTTTATGTCAACTACAAAGTTATTTATTCATATTTATTCATAATGCAACCAAATAAAGATGTTTTGCAGCATGTTTGTTTGTTTTGGTTGTGTTGTGAGCATTTTTTTTTTGGCAGATTTGCAACGCATTGAGCTTTCTCGGCCACCGTCCATTTGTTGTTTAAAACTAGCTAATTTTATTCTACATTCTACAATTTTGTTTTAACTTATGTAATCGTTCTTGCCTCAAGAAAGGATTAGCACTTCTAATTTTTACAACCAAACAACCTAAATAACACAAAAGTTCACCTTTCACCTGTTCATGGCAGGTGCGTGTAATTTCACCAAGATGTTCCTGGAACAATATTTCAATCAACATCAGAATTGAGGGATAATTTTTCAGGAAATATCTGTTTTAGGCTTATGATCAGGTTAGGTGCTTCTACACCCTTGTTAATCAGCTTTAATTTCCCTATGATTTTAGGAATGAATTATGGGTAGGGTTAAGTTTAGGGGTAGGGATTGGGATAAGTCTATATTTTTGCACAGTAATGTTGATCCAGGATCATATCTTACTTGTCAAAATCACGGTGACCATTCATGGCAAGACCCATAAACGCATTGATCTTGAAGTTTTCATATACAGGAAGTCCAGTTTCTCTGAAAGCTGGATGTTGTTCATCATTGCTCTCCTGAATATTCCATTCCTGTGTTGTTAAGGATGCTCCATCTCATCAGGACGCTGCCAGCAGCTGCGGGATTGTCTGTTTCTATCCATCAGGCTTAATATTGTATACACGGCCTCCTTCAAGACACACCACATCCCATCAGTACAGCCAAGAGAAGAAAAACAATACCCAGCTGGGTCAGTTTGACTACATCACCGCAGCAATACGGACTTGCTAAGTGTATGTTAAATTTGCAACCTAATGTGCACTTTATTCACTTTGTACACATCTATATAGCATATGTATTAATGTATTGTATATAATGTATTGTATAAATGTATTGTAGTACTGTAAATCACCCTACTGATTTTTCTTAAAAGTGTGTACATCATGGCATGAAAATCAAGACATGAATGAATGACATGAATGAAACAAACATGATTATCTTTAAAAATATGATTTTTATTCAAAATTTAATTCAATTAATCAAAAATCGATGGATCATAATGTGTGATCATGATGTTCGTATTGTTACAATACAAGTCAAAACCTTATTTAAAAAAATAAAGTTTTTTGTTGATTCGTTTCTTCCAGTGTTGAAGGATTAGAGATTTAAATTAGGTCCATTTCATTTTACTCGAACATAAAGACCAGGTAATGTTCGAGCATAGAGAACTACCAACACACAATCACAAAATAAATAGAATAAATAAATGCATAAATACTGATTTAAAAAGATTCTCCGCGGCATATTATTCACATCTCCATAGCAGATGTCCTTTTTGTGACTTGCATCACTAAGGGTTTGTTTTGCAGTGTGCCATCCAGTTTTGGGTGAACACAATGTTTTCCTGAATGAACTTCTTAAAATTTTCTGATGTCAGTTTTGTCTGGTGATGCGTGAATTCACAGTTGTCATGTGGCTGGAAAAATCAAAAGGCAAAACATAAAATAACAAACTAGCTCATTATTCTATGCTGAAAAACAGCATTGTCCTTAAGAAACATAATACTTTCTATAGTTGTTATACTTTCTAGAGTTGTTAAATGATGAAAATGAAGAATTCATGGTGAGGTCAGGGGTTAAACATAGCCCAATGGACAGTGCAAATACTTCAAAACAAACATCTTACCTGGCCTTTAATTAGCTTCAGGCTGTCCAAAGCGTTTGTTAAATGGTTTTTGGGTACTACACTTTTAAGTGACTTCAGAAAGTTCGTCAGGTGTTTTGCAAATGAGACTGTGCACTCGCACTGTGGATTACAAAAACAATTGTCATAAGAATGCATTCATTATGATATTTAAAGCAATTGTTTCAATTGAGAGAAAATGACACAAAATACTTACTGCGTTCTTTATATCTTGAGGTAGTTGGATATCTACTGATAAATTATGTGCCTAGAAATTGAAACAGTTGATATCAGAGAAAGTGTGCAACATCTTAACCCTTATTAGTCCATATTTGTAACCAACGATAAATAGTTATTTCTTTTGAAATGGTGTTTAAATATGTTTAAAAAATAAATCAAAAATGTTCAGTTTGACAAGATATACTCATAATTTACTTACATTGACTGTAAGATTTTCAAGTCTTATAAGCCTGGTTTGAATTTCAGAGAAGATATAACTGGTCTTGTTTGCATAGCAAAGAGCAAGCAGTGTGACGAGAAGACTTTGCAGTTTCATGTTCTTGTTCACAGGGATGCTTTCTAGAGATAATGATCTCATTCTGCACTCTAACCCTTATATACTGCATAGGCAGGAAACAAATACCACACAACGCTTACACCTAAAATGATAATTTACCATGATGTAAACTAAGTTTCTACGGGGAAAATACTGGGGTTTCATTAAGCATTTCACTGCCTACAGAGGAAAACTGTGCGGTAATGTATACCAACTATGAAAAGGTTAATTGTCTTAGTTAAAGTTCAATTTTGTGGTTATAGAATAATACTGTGCACATAAAGATGAAATTGCGAAACTGTTTGCATTTCTTGAGTTTGTTTTTTCATCAAATTTAGAGAATTCTGGCTTCGCATCACTTACTCACCAATGGATGCTCTACAGTGAATGGGTGCCATCAAACGGCTGATAAAAACATCAATATAATCCACAAATAACCCACACCACTCCAATCCATCAATTAATGTGTCATGAAGTGAAAAGCTGTAAGAAACAAATCCACGTTTAAGACACTTTTAACTTTAAACCATCACTTCTAGCCAAAATGTAAGTCCATAATCCCTAAAAATGGAATCGTGTAGAGCTGGGTTGGATTGTTTTCACTTGTATACAGTGCTTGGTCTGTGCAGATTGGACTGGAGGGGTGTGGATTACTTGTGGATTATTGTGATGCTTTTATCAGCTGTTTGGGCTTTCATTCTGATGGTACCCATTCACTGCAAAGCATCCAGATTAACATAAAAAGTGACCAGTAAAATATGTTTGGAATAAAATGAGTGTGAATAAATAATCTTCAAAAAAAATATTATGTGTGAACTAGACCTTGGGTATGTAAAATATCTGTTGTGGAATTGTATCTCAATAAGCAGACGGTTGATGTGGGTGTCAAAGGTTTCGGTAGATATCTTTGTGGTACTGACACATTTTAAATTAGTATCTAAAATGTCATAGTAAAGATATTTATACATAGTTGCGTATGAGGAACTAGCTCAACTGGGTGATTTCACACTTCATTTGAAAGCTAATCAGGAAGAGGTGGGTCTGTGAATTTCTGTAGATGCACTGAGGGAAATCCATTGATGACGATATAATAATTAATATAGGCCTCGCCTTCACAAGCTGTAAATAATAGCAGCTTTCACTGAAGAGCAAATGAATGACTCATCACAGGGTCATCAATGACATCTGAACTTTTGACACTCATATTAAACACTAACGTACCATACATTTAACAGTCAAATTATTCGATTAATAAACTAAAGTGATTAAATACAAACTTTCATTGTGTTTAGTTCTTCAGTATTCAGGACAGATGTGTAGAATTTTGATTACAATTCTATTAAAAGATCAACATAACTGATCTTTCATAGGTAGTTAGATTGACAGGCAATCTGACCAATCATAACTCTGAATCTGCCCTTTTTGAGTAGATTTATGTTGATGGATTTGCACTTGAAAAATTAAGAATTGTATCTTTCCGCGGTTGACACAAGACACCTCCTGATGTTCATAAATGTTTATTTCATGTTATTGATGATACTCATCAGAGGCGCAAAATGGCACGACAAATTCTGAAAGCTGAGACTTGCAACCTGCTCTCCAAGAAGAGGGATTCTTTGCAAAGAGTTAATTAATTCTCATTCATGCAACAGTTTGGGTTTATTTACATTTATGAGCACGTCATTCAAAATGCTGTATTATGAATGCCAGACCAGTAGTTGGCGATGTTTTGAAAAAACATTATGTGCCTTCACACGTGCATTTTCCACAGAGCGATAAAAGCAAACACTCAAAATGGTGAAAGCAAGTCTGCTGAAGTCGTCAAATTTTTACAAATTCATATATTTTTTGAATTCTTTTAAACCAAAGCTGGGCAATACTATGCCCTCACGCTCACGATGACGTGATGCGCATCACGCACATTGTACACTGACCCTCGCATAAACATAAAAGGTGAAGTATTCTGTGGGCTTCCGATGACAAACTGTAAGTGCAACACTTTTAGTTTGTTTTTTTTAAGAAACTGAAACAGGTGACGAAAATCGAAATTACTTTTATACAGGTATTACATCTGTTGATATATTACTATATACCGTTATTACTCACTGTCTGGAAAACCTATTTAAACATGCTTCTGCAGTCAAATAGTTATGAATAATGAGAATGTCTAGATTACCTATTGTAACCCCCTTTCCCTGATGGAGGGAACAGAGACGTTATGTCGTGACGACAGACTGGGGGTCATTGCTTGGGAGCCCTGATACGCTCTGATAGAAAGAAAACGCCAATCAGAATGCTTTCTGAATGGCTAGTGGAATTTGCAGCTGCATCCACTCTTCAGATATTGCTGAGGAGCCGAGAGCCAGGCCCTCTGGGCCCCCCAGCGATGGGTTTGAGGCGGTGGCAGGGGGACATAACGTCTCCGTTCCCTCCATCAGGGGGTTACAATAGGTAACCTAGACGTTCCCTGTCTGTCAGTCACTATGACAGTCCTGCAATCGTACTAGACAGGCTCCTGCGTGTCGACGATTGCCGTACAAGGTCGTAACCTTCCCAACGCTCCAGTGCAAATTCGCTGACCATGGTGCCCGCCGGGACCAAATGGTAGTACTTTGCCCCTGGAGGGAGCCAAACTGTGCGTTCCTGAACTAGAGAGTATTTCGACTCTAGAGAAGGGATTTCAACCTTCACGAGGACTGCTTCAGATCCTCCTTTTTGTTGTTACAGTTTGGCGGAACG
>JAUMHI010000055.1:16028105-16063773 GCA_032359435.1 Enteromius unitaeniatus
ATCCAGCCTCACCTACAGAAGCAGTGAGTATAATGTCTTTTAATGAATCTTTGCAAATCGCCTTTCCTAATAATGTGATAAATAGCAAGTTTTTATGAATATGGCTAAAAAAAAGATCCTCAGAGAGCGTCCGGAAAAGAGAGGCAGAGTCAGCGGAGCTTGCGAAGATTTAAAGGGGAAGTACACAGAGCAGAGTGATTTCAAAAGAGCTGTTAATGACAGGGTAAAATTAGCGTTTTTAAAACTATATTTCAGAAATTTTAAAACAAACTATATTGCAAACTTTCTATTAAGACCCTAAATAATCATATTAGCTTGTGGAAAACTGAGTATGACCCCTTTAACAGCAAATTCTGAATTTATTTACTCAGCAATTTTGTTATTTTGGCCTTATACTTACTTATATATGCATCACTGTGCCACATATATAATGAATGTGGTACATATATAAAAAATACATTTTAAGAGTACTAAAAAAGTACCTAGAGAGTACATTGGATTGTTGCCCAAACCTCCATAACCTCCATCATCCCTGTGCACTTGCAATTTCACAGTTTTCTTAAGCACGGAAATCTTTAATACACAGGATATGACTGGTTCCGCTGGAAAATCACTTGCACGGCTTTCTCCCTCTTCTCCATTTACTTTCCATCTCAGGTAGAGTGGGTCTTTCTGTACAGCAGCCTAGAAAGGAACAGTCAGGATCTGCCCCATCTCAACTCCCTCAGCGGACAAAGAACTCGTTTCTTGTGCCAGTTAAACAATGGCTGTAAATGACCAGCGTTCACAGGAATAATAGACACTGCCTATTCACATGAGGTTATAGCAAGAATAATCTCTGTCTGTCTTTGGTGTATTTTGACAAGCTTAGTTGCCTAGCTTGTGTTTCAAATGCTGTGGGCCCTAATACACTGATTAAAGCACATGTGATTACCCCCCACCCCACAGCCTACTGTATAATCTGCACTGGACTGGAAACAATGTGACAGGCTAAGTCGTGATGTTGCAATACATTAAATGCAAAATTATAGAGCGTGGGCTTGATTCTAGGTTTTGAACGTAGAGACAATTATGCATGCAGCGTCAACTTCAATGGACGTTTCTGCTTTATGATGCAAAAACATGCCGTAGATCATCAGTATTCTTGGGCAACAGAGAAGGTGACCTTAAGAAACATCTAATAGCTTTTTAATTGGAAAACTTTCAAGCTGGCTTGTGATGTAAATAATTAGCTGTACTGTTTTGGTCCTTAATGATCAAAAAAATAAGGCTCATCCATTTGAAAAGGGATTGTTACTGAAAATGATCAACTAAACTTTTTTTAATTCATATTTCATAAATTATTCTTATTGAATTAGCTTTCAGGAAAAAAAAAACAAGTCTTGTTTTTACATATTTTGGGCCGTTCATCATCAAAGTGCAATGTGCTTAGAATTTAAAACTAATAAGGCTTTGTTTGACAACAGGTCAAGATTTTAAGATTAAAATGTAATGCTAAGACTGATGCAGGCCATAAATAAAAACGAGAAAAAGTCAGTAAATGAGTTCCGTCTGAATGCAGCTATGAAATGTGTGAGATGTTTATGAATCACATGATGCTCATGCAGTTTGTTTTTCTGCCGAGTAGAAATCGCTCTGGCTGTAATCTTTGGTCATTAATCACAGCTATTAATTAATGCAGAGACAAAACTGACCAGTTGGTACAAATAATTAAAAAAATGTTGAGGACAACCTGCAGCACATTTTCTAACTGCAAGAATGGCCAGAGATGGCATGTTAAGCGATGAAGCACATAAGAAGGAGGATGAGTAAGTAAGCGACAAAGAAAAATACGCAACCCCTATGACCGCAAATGATATATTACCAATCTCTCGGGCGGTCTAAATTGGTAAAATGTGTCATGTGGGTGATGTTCTGAGAAGTAACAGCACAAGAGAAGGCAGTGAGGCCTGTAAAAAGCAACTGGTTCATTTCACCAGGGGATTCAAGAGCAAACAAATTCAGAAGAGAAACAAGAATCCACCAATCATGCTGTAAACTCAGCTGTGCGACGTAAAGTGGAAATATAACATTTCAACCATTAAGTGTAATGCGAATAACTACATTATAATTTTATCTTGTTATCTGGTGCTGCAGAAGCGTCAAGCCTTTTCGATGCAGATGCACATTCCCACATTCCCAAGTAGATTTTAAATGCAACTTTAAATGCAAAAAATATAATTGCATACTCGTCTAAAGCTGTGGTAGAAGTCCAATAAAGTCATCATCTGTAGATCTTTAGCTTTAACATCCTCATGTCTCTCCAAACTCATAAGATTTTCCTTGCCGTTGAAGAGAATGTCAAAGCTGCTTCAACTAAAATTCATGATGATCATAGCTGTCAAGTTCATTTGTTTGGTTTATTCAAAAAAGTAATAGGTTGGGATTTAAAGCCAGCTCTCCCTTCATGTTAAATAAATGTGTGCTACTATGGATCATCTCATTTTACCCTAATAAAATGTAACATCTAATTAGAAAAAAAAAAGGATTTGTTTCGTCATTTCTTATTTTATTCATCTATGGGCAACAAGTAAAATAAGATAATTTCATTACACCCTAATGGTGATTCCCCACCTTAAATAACAGTCAGTAAGGAAATAGATTCACAGAAAACACACACTGCAAAATATACTTTTCTAGCTTAGATTGTTTTGTCATTTCCAACCAAAATATCTAGAAATTCTTAAATAAAGAAGTCAAAATTAAGTGAGTTTTTACGAAGAACAAGCAAAATAATCTGCCAGTATAGGGTAAGCAAAAACATAAAACAAGATTATTTTTTGAATATTATTCATTGGCAATTTATTTTGCTTCTTTTAACCAAAAATGTACTTAATTTTCCTAAAAACAACACTATAATTTTTACTTTCTAGAAATTTTTACTTTCTTGATTTAACAATTTTTAGATATTTTGGCTGAAAACAAGGTAAAAAAAAAGCTAGAAAAGGATTAGGTTGTTTTATATTAGTATTAGATTAAGCCAGGACTAGGTCTTTGTTACAACATGTCTTACAAAAAAGCCTGAGGGAATTTTAAGACCAAACAATGGCAGTAATGTATTTTAAGGTGCGTGCAAGCTTTTTCCATTGTAGACAGCTCTAACATTTATTTTAATCTAGGACTAGTCTTAAACCCTGTTCGGGAAACCGCCCCATTGAGTTTAAATCATTTTTAGGTGATTTTTGGGATAGACACTTTGTATTTGATTTTATGTAGCCCGTTGTGATTTTTTTTAGAAGCCATTGTGAGAAGCCAAAGTTAAATATCTCAAGTAGCAAGAAATCTCTTCTTCCGTATCATGATGTACATTCGAGACTAACATATAATTGAAAAAGGAAAAAAATATGCAGTGGGTTGTATCTATTGTTAGATTTAGACTTACAGTATAGCATGACTTCTTATCTTGATGTGTCATAAGTTTTTCCATTATGTGTGGGCAAAGGGAGGGGCTGAATGCTGCAGTAATTATTATGATGACAGAGAACAAATCATTAAGCAGCCATATGTCCATTCGCCCCAAATTTTGTGACTGTCCTCCAGAAGCTCTCTGTTCCAGGCCCACTCTTTTTAGTTTTTCCAAGGGGACTCGTTTGGAATTAAGCACAAAGTGATTTTTAATTGGCCATATGCTGCAACATCTTTCTCATTTAAGACAAAGGCAAGTCAAATGAAGCACTAATGAAGGCAGGTGCTGGAGAACAATTGCATATCCAAAAGGTGCACATGTAGTTAAATAAAGAGAGATTGAGTGAGTGAGTGAGCAAGCGAGAGAGAGAGTAGGAAGTGACATGATCATCACTGTGGTAGATTACTGAAATATTCATACCCCACTCTGTTCATATCCCTGAGAGCTATACTTGAGGGAATTCTCCACATCTGCATTGGCTCAAAAGCCTCTCTCTCTCTTCTATCGATGTTATGCGCGGAAAACTCAGTTCAGTCTTCTAATACTTTAAGGGAAGTGCATTTGTCACTTACATTAATGAGCACATTCTATGGCTGATTATAGAATTGATCTGAATAGAATTGATCATGCTATCAGAGTGCGCCGCCTAGTGGTACTATGAGAAAAAACGTGAAAACCACACATTGGTAATGTTATGAATCGAATTCACTCGATTCTAAAGCAGGGTTCATCAAATCTTGCCCAGGAGGGTCAATGTGCTGCAGAGTTTAGCTCCAACCCTGAAATAACTCATCTACCTGAGATTTTCTAATGATTTAGCATGCTCGGTGTGTTTAATGGTTGGAGCTAAACTCTGCAGGAAAGTGGATCTCGTACGCCACATTTGAGGATTTCTGTGATTTTATTTTTGATACCGAGGACAATATTATATATATTTATTACATTGCTTCTTGGAATAAGCCTACTCTATTCTGATTGGTCAGTCGCCACATTACAAGGCCTGTTATTCCCAGATAACAACCAGTAAAACTAATTACACAGTCTCATCCGGGTACTACGCATCTTCGACGGATAGTAATTATATCACTCCACTGTCGCTAATAGTTTGGCACCATCCTGTGGCTTAAAAATGCTTAACCACATGTTAACATTAATTTCAACATGTATGAGAAAAACAAAAGCAGTGGATTTCAGCAGTGGATAGGAGATGACTCGACTGACTCTGTAAAAAAAATTAATTATTGTATTATATTATTTATTTATTGTTTTATTGTCTACTTTTGGGGCGAGAAGCCATGTAATAAGCGGGATAATGTACAGCTAGCAGACAGGCTTATATATATATATATATGTGTGTGTGTGTGTGTGTGTGTATGAAGAATTATACTTTAGATGCAAAATGAAGAGTTCAGATGCAAAAGGCTCTAAGTGCCATGTAAAAATGTCTCATAAAACTGAGACATCTTACCTATGCGCTGTCATTAAGGTGAAATATTTACGGGTAGTAGGAAAAAACGTACTAAAAAGCTGGGATTCAAACTCGGGACGGCTGTAGCGCAATGGCGCTGTATGTTGATGTGATGCCCATAAGACCTATGGACACCGACACTGCGAAAGTCAAAATATGTTTCATTTAAAACAATATTTGTTTATGCAATCGATTTTTGACAACAATGACATAGGCTAAACCACTTCCATGATTTGACATATTGTTACTTTATACTGTCTATTGTTGTGAAATCAACTGCACTTACGGTAGAAGACGTACTCTGCGTTATTGGACCAGTATCTGTCCTCGCTATGTCTGTTGTGAGGAGAAGCGGTGAGCGATGAACTGCACGCCACGATGTGGAAGCCGCTCTCCGCGAGCATATCAAACGCTCGCTCCAGGTGGCGAAACTTCAGGTAAAACTGTGAGGTGTAGCGCTCAGCTGGCCTGTCGGGATCCCGGCTTTCGTTGAGGGTGTCCCCAAAAACTTCTTTGGCCAGACCTACCCTTCCGCAGATGAAGATTTTGGGTAGTCCGTGAGTTTTGGCATCGGTGTCCCTCCCAAAGGCGCACGGGCTCCTGTATCCCACCGTGATGAAGCCATAGCGCCTATCGCGCACATCCAGGTAAGACACGGGGAACAACCTCTGATCGCTTCCCTGGGATGCTTCGTCGAAATCACCGTGGAGATATTCATCCGGTGTGAGGATTTTGACGAGCTCGGGCAGCTGGAAGAACTCAGCCTCGCGTTTGAGCCTTCCTTTCTCGGGGAAATAATCCGGCAGGACGACGCTCTTGTCGCGGAGATAGTCCAACACATATCGGAAGAGAAATCCGTCCCTGTCGATGAAGTAGCGTCCCTTGATGTCCTGCGCGAGGTCGTTGGAAACGTCCTTTTTAGTTGAGAATAATTTCCCCAGCAGTGAGTTTGGCACGCTAGTGAGGGTGGCATGGCGAGTGTAGTACACCTGTCCGCCTACATTGAGCTCAACCACATCAGAAGAGCAACTCTGAGCGCATCCACTGTCCTTGGGCGTTTGATAAGTCCTGCAGTTTTCAGTAAGGGCCATTTTCATGCGTTGCACGCTTCAAAAAACGAAAAGGCGGAGACGCAAAAGTTTTGGATTTGATTTTAGTGAGTAAAAAGTCAAGAGGAACATAACCTGGAAGCGCTTTAATAGACATTCACAGTCTATTGCGTTACGTGCAGCATCTCTGAGACCTGCAGTTTGTTTAGAAAAGTATAAACGCATCAAAACGAAACGGTAAGACTAGTAAGCTTTTCCCACAGATACAGCAGGGCATGATAAATCTGAACGCATCTCCCTGTTACTCATAAAAATGCAGAAATAGAAGAGCGCTCACCCAAGGGAACCAAATTGTGCAGCTCATGTAGCTATCCTCCAGCTGAAAATCCAAAAATAAGTTCTGCTTATAAAAATGAAAAACTGCACCAGCTTCAACTTCCTTCAGAAGACTGCTTCTCCTTCATGAGATCGTGTCTGTCCAGAACAGTTAGCCTTCATGTACTTGGCACCCACCCAGGGTTTCAGTAAAAGGATCTGTAGTTAAAAAGGAGGGTGCGCTGGGAAGTTTGTGCATCCTGACTCTCCTGAGCATCAGCAGCGTAGTGCGAATGAATGCAGCGTGCGGAGAGAGACTTTGGACGGGGGAGGGAGACCATTCTTAGGGAGATGAGCCTTACATCATCTTAAAGGAAAATGACAGCTGGAAAGATACAAGCATTTCACTATGCTTCTCCAAATCTCCAAATATACTCATGGAGTTAACATGCTAGATGTGAATCGGTAAATTTTCACATAAATTGAAAATATTTTCAGGCCGTCCAGCATTTGGATACATGTAGCATACCATCGCATACTGGATGCTCTGCAGTGAATGGGTGCCGTCAGAATGAGAGTCCAAACAGGTGATAAAAACATCACAATTATCCACAAGTAATCCACTCCAGTTCATCAATTAACAGCTTGTAAAGTGAAAAGCTGTGCGTCTGTGATAAACAAATCCATCATTTAGGCGTTTTAACTTTAAACTATCACTTCTGGCCAAAATACAAGATCAAGTCCAAGTTCAAGATCCATAACAACGCTTCCTCCAGTGAAAAATACCATCTTTTGTGGTCCCCACACATCGAAATCCACCCACATGCTTGGTTAGATTGTAAATGGTGCTTTATTTGAGCATTTTTCTCCTTATTTAAATGAGCAATATTGTAGAGAGAGGAAAGCAATGGTTTGAAAAATGTCTTGATGGATTTGTTTATACAAAAATGCAGCGTTTGGCTTCTTAAGATGTTAACTGATGGATTGGAGTGGAAAAAAAACTCATCTATGTCTTGTATGTAAATGTTAACCAGTTTGTCATTGTTGGGTGAATTGCACCTTTAACAGTGGTTGAGTTTCCCAGAGATTAGGTTTGGAGACTTTTGGGGGGGATCTGAGGGAATGTTAGAGTTTCAGGACCACGGACAGATCCACACAAACCTGGTTCAGTTTGCCGGGTTTTACTAAGCAGCTAATGTATATTCTACAGTAATTTGAGTATTAGATGATATTTGATAGTGCATCGGCTTTGTGTAATGCATATGCATTGCCTCGGTTCCAACTCAGCAGCATTTCATATTACTTCATACAATATTTTGTACGACCCACTGTGAATTTAATGCCATTTTATTGACTTTTGTCTAGTGTAACCCTCACAAGATTTTATGCACCCAGAGGATTCTCTGAGTTAGAGAACATATTTATTTTAGTATGCAAACCTTTGGCATTGTGTGCTGATCTTGTTTCAAGGAATTTGTGTGCTCGGCTTCACCAAGCGATGGCTTTGAGGCTGTGGTCACGCTTACACTGCTAATTTTGTGTATTCTGCTGAAAAAGTGTTGCTAGGCACCGAAAGGAGAAACTGTGAGTGGGATTCAGATGGCAAATGCTCTGCTTTTTTATCTGCAATAACGTTTCATTATAAAAGACTCACAGTTTGTTGCATTAATACCTTCAGTAATACATGGCATGAACATAATGATATCTTCAGAATTCAAGCTGACGTTTTTTCCCTCTTGTGAGGGACTGCTATAAATACGCAATTCTCAGAAGATATGAATCATTTGACTGTGCTTGGCTGCCAACATGTACTTTGTCCGTTTGATTTTATTCAGGTAAAACTCAAGAGTTCCAGATGATGACATGCAAAGTTGAAAACATGCCTGCAGCCACTGCCTTTAAAACACTTGAATAATGCAGGACAACTCTTCAGGTGCACAGTGATTTTTTGTCACTGGAAAATGTATAAAGTGTGACCCAAGAATTGCAATAAGAAAAAAGAAAATCTGATTGCAATTAGCAATCCAGCCGCAGCAAGCATGTTACATTACAGATCATCCACGTATGTACGCATATTATCTTTTTATTACTGGTCAGACTGTGTGGTTTCATCCATCCATAAGCATAACACATACACTTCGGAGGAGGGAGTCATAGCTGTGCAGCAATCCATTGACCTAGATTTGCAGTATTCTCTGGATTTTAGCCACCCCTGCCTCAGAGAGGAGCCATTTATGTGGATTTGGATGTTTCTGCGTTCAGAGGGCTGTGGGGCTGCCTTCATGCTTAATGGAACCAGAAGAGTGCCATTATTGCAATTATCAATTTTTTTCTGCTTTTGAGTGAAAGGGTTTGATCCTGCTCCCTGCAGTAAAACACACTGCGTGGTGATTTCTAATGGTTTCATTATTCCTGATAGTTTCAAAAATCAACACAAATAAATTGATTTATGTACACCTCCACACATTTTACACAAAAACATACACGCCACCTCAATTTATGCATCTGGTTTTCTTTCCTGAAAGCTGTGCCTCAAGTAGGTAAAAAGACATTCAAATGCATCCCTAATAATAGCCTACTTCTTTCAGGCTTGCTACTTTGTGGTGGGAAGAATTGATCTGCCACAATGATTTTTAATGATTGTTTAGTTGCTTACCCTCACAATCAACACTGTAAAGGTGAAGCTTATATTTTTCATTTATTTATTGATTATTGATCTATGCCAGTTGTGACGCGTTACTGATTATTAGGACACATAAGCTGCATATTTAATACAAAGCCAAGTGTAATGAAACGAGCATCAATGACAGCAGTAAAAAGAAAAATATGCTTTCTAGAGCGTTTGTAATTAATCAAACTCTCAGAAGCACTTTTAACATGTTTCTACTCCAAAACCCGAAGCATCCACTAGGTGGAAGTGTTTAGTTGTCACCTGCATAATGTGCTGTTCGTTTCCATTATTATTATAATAGCAGCCATCATACATTAAATTGTAACCCAATGTAGTCTGATTCATTCAAGAATTTAAAATAATTTATATAAAAATGCATTTAGAATGTTTTGTGATAATTCTACTGATTTGTTTAACTGGAAAAAAAAAACAGTTTTCATTTTATTGATTAAAAAATAAGAATAATTACTAATAGGCTATTGGTGTAGTTTTGGTTGTTTGTTGACAGTGAAAACTAAGAGTGACCTTGAATAAGTTTAACCTGTCTGTTTGAAAAGCCTGTTTGACAATAAACTTAGTCTTGCCACCTCAACTCCTGATGATAGATTTACATGTCAACCTTACAGTACGTGTCTAATTTAAAACAAAAATAAAATAAAAAAGTAAAAGCTTTAATTTCATTTTTGATCCTTTTTTATCTAAATTCTTGAAGTAAAAAACCTTGGTTACACTTTATTTTACAGTGCCCTGCAGTGCATAAGTGCATTTAGGCTTCTAAGTAATATTAATAATCAACATGTGACATAGGGTTAGTGTTAAAATTAGCATTTGCTTTAGGGTTATTGCACATAATTATGCATCATTTACTGTTACCATGTAATGAGTAGGCTATAAGGGCACTGAAAAATAAATTGTTTTAAAAAAGTACAGTAGAAAGAAAAAGTGGAACGGATAGCAAAAATACAATTTGCTTGAAATACAACTGTTATGATGTTCTTTTTTGCATTATATAGCTTGTAAACGCAATAAGAAATTCCCTTTTTTCTGCTTGGGTATGAATGCGAGAGGAAGGGCAGACGGAAACAGCGGAGACAGACGCGGTGGCGGAGAGACAAGGCAGTGTGATTTGTTTTATGGTGATATCACCGAGGTTACTCACAATCACATCACACTCTCACCCGATGAAGTCACTGTAATGAGAGGCGAGATGTAATAACTCAGCGCTGCCAATAGGTCGCACTGCATGTTGTAAACAGGGTCGCCACGGATCTCCACTGTAATCTCCATTTTGAATGTTTTTATGGTTTGGTGTTTTATGGCACGCCTCTTTTCTCATGGCCGAGGACGAGTAAATTGCCTGGATTATCCAGATGGTGTTATGAATTCGGACTAAAACGCCTGGCGATATCTGAGCTGCGATCTTCTCACGCAGCTTGGCGATTTGTCTTGCTCTTCTGAAACGGCCTCAGACTGCGGCGAAAGCTTTGGTGTTTTGTTGCTAATCGCCAACAAGCAGAAACGTCTAAACAAAACAATGCCAGATGATGCAACAAATCAAAACAGGAACGTAAATATCACAAGGTACGTACGTTATTTCGACCTTCTCGTGTTAACCGGGCACCTGAATACAAATATTGACACCGATAGCGTAAAAGTATAGCAACTAGTTACAGATCAGTAACTCGTTTCTGCTTTGACTGACTGAACTCGCGAGTTGTTTTTTAAGGTTTGAGTGGTTTTTTTGCTGCGCTGTTGGGCCGATTTCTGCGCTTTGGCGGGTGCATAGGTATTACGCGTTATTTAAGGGGTTATACTCTAAATGTGAAATGATTGACTCGTCTGTCTGCTTTGGATTAACAGTAGGAGTGGAAATTAGGCCTCGGTGCCTGTCACTGTAGTATGCGCTCGCGCTGCTTTCTGCTGCGAGTGCGCGAGACTTCCACTTTTGGGATTTTCATCCGTTTATTATAATATTAGTCGAGGGACGTAAGAGGCGGTAAATCCTCATGGATTTAGCTGCAGCTTTTGGACAAAATAGTGTTTACGACGTTAGAGATTAAGCCATTTTTATGAGGCAGTTATTAAAACATCAACTTCAGTCAAGGGTGCGCATGCTAATAAGTGAGTGACAAGTTTAGCTAACGGGTTTTTGTTATTTTAATACATTGGAATACAGGTAATTTACCCAAAATTACTAAATAAACTTTAAAAAGCATACTTATATACAATATAATGTAATGTGTATGCTAAACAGTGCATATTTATGTCTTAAAAACACCATTGTTAATGCAGTTACTACAGTAAAACCAATAGTTATTGAATGTCCATTCAACATTGTAAGAAGCCTTAAGAATCCTTTTATCTGGATTATTTTTGTTAGTCTGTTTACATTTTTTTTATGATTGTTGGGGCTAATACCCACCTACCAGATTTGTTTGTTTCTTTTGTACAATTAGCACTCATACTATTGCTAAAACTTCCAGTGCACTGAAAAAAGAAGTAAAATAATTGTTCACATACTTATATTGTGGTTAAGTTTCCTTTTTATGTACATATGCAAACACAACAATATGGAACATGAAAGCTGAATTGATAAGCTTTACATTGATGTATATGATCTGTTAAGATCAACAATATTTGGCCAAGATACAAATATTTGCCTAGTCCTTACTAGCATTGCATATTACTAATAAAAATGCAGGTGTGATATATTTACAAAATATCTTCATGGAACATGATCTTTATTTAATATCTTAATGATTTTTGGCATAAACGATAATAATAAAAATCTATCATTTTGACCCATACAATGCATTGTTAGTTATTGCTACAAATATACCCATGCAACATATTAGTTTTAGTGATCCAGGGTCACTATATGTAATTTTTTTTTTTCCCCCAAGCAAGAAATGCTCTTACCATGATGCAATTTGTCTGCATTTTTACTGCACTTAATAATGTTTTCTTTTCTTTTCATGATGCTTCCAGTAAACTAGGTTTTTTCAGTTTCAGAAACTACAACTGTTTTGTTCTGTTTTACCATAGTAATGCGAGATAAATCAAGGAGGACTGAAGAACGGCGCCAAGAGAGATGATCATTTGAATACATTGGATTACAGCAACAGCCCAGTCGGGGGAATTTCGCGAAGCGGAATTCAAAGCGCCATGTCTGTCGCCCCCACCTCACTGGTTCCTCAGCCCAATCCGCTGATGCAGCCAGTTTCTGGGGACCTTCCTAATGGCCTGAGCAACTCGCCCACTCTGGAGGAGCACACCACCTCCGTATCCTCCACCCTTGGCTTGTTTGGGGAAGATTTAGAGCTCAAAGTGGTTGGGAAGGAGCAGAGGTCTCAGCAATACCAGACCCTGGGAGCTTTCACTTTGGGAGACAGCTTCTCAGGCCTGGAGGCCAGCATCGCAGATCTGAACAGCGCCTCCCCTTCAGTGGACTCCCTGATTGGTGGAGTCGACCCCAATCTCTTTCATTTAAAACCAGAGGACTTTTCCCCCATGGATAAAGGTGATATGGACCTTGACCAAGATTCCTTTGGGCCCATTGGGAAGGATGTTGATGTTGGCAATCATAAGCTCTTTAGTGACAACACTCTCGACCTCCTGCAGGACTTTGAGTTGGATGGATCTCCTTCCGATTTCTACGTGGCGGATGATGCATTCCTCTCCACCATTGGTGAAGATGCTCTGCTCGGAGATTTGCCGACAAATACAGAGAGGGACTCAAAGGTTGCGGTCAATGGTTCAACCACCACTTCCAGCCCCTCCAGCGTCACCACCAGCTTGCCCACCGTGAAGGTGGAGAAGGACTCTATAATCCAGCTGTGCACTCCTGGGGTCATCAAACAGGAGAACAATGGTGGGACTAACTACTGTCAGGGTCTGCACAGCACACCCATTAACATTTGCGGTGTCACCACTTCAAGTGGACAGAGCTTCCTATTTGGGACCGGCCCATCAACAGCTGCTGTCGGTCAGCAGAAAGATCAGAAGCCAGTCTTTAACCTGTACACCCCTATGACCGCTTCAGAAGACAGATGGGGCAGAGGCCAGGGCTTTGGGAATGCAAGCGAAATGCAGCAGAGGGCCAGCGAATGCTTTTCTAAAAACTATACAAGCCCCTATGCCAGGTAAGCCATGAAAGCCAACGCGATAGTCTGTGCTTGTGGATGAAAGTGTTTAATGAAAGGTTCCTACAGTTATGCAACAGTTGTAAATCTCATGGAGCTTTCAAATGAGGTCTGGAAAAGTCACAAATTAAAAATCAAATCTTAAGTATTGTATGGGGAAACCACTGAAATGTTTGTAGTGGTGTGCTGAGATCAAAAACAACTTTTAATGGCATCTCAAGTATTTTTTCAGTTCCATTTTTAGAATTCCAGTAAAATTCCAGTTATCACTATTAATCTCATTTTTCAAAAGGGTGGCAGTTATTTTTGAATTATTTGTATTAATTTAATAGTTTTATTCGTATTTCAGAATCTTTTTTCGAATTTTTTGTTTGTTTTAAATTCAATTTTAATATTAGTTGCATTTTGTTCCGCGCTTTCATCATTTTTATTCGCTTTTTGGTTTTTTTAAGGCAGGGTTAGTGATTTGGTTTGAAAACATTTTTTCTATGCTGGTTGAAAGCATATCACATGCTCGTGAGTTAACATATCAAGTTAGTGATATGTGTTAATTGGTCTAAATCCATTAAAAACTTTTTTATTTTTTGAAATGAAACTGAAATAAGTTAAAACTGAAGCATATAAAAATGAAAATAGAACATTTAAATACAAATTTGATTTTGAAGAGCAAGAGGTATGCAAAAACAGATGTTGACAGACAGGTATGACAGCCTATAAGAGCCTTCGGGCTGAGAGATATGATTGGATGAACATTTTATGGTCCTACACCTTCCACAGATAATATAAATACATTTAGCCATAGTTATTAATAAAGTGTGGGGACCATTTTAGCACAGTTCTCTCAATAAATTCTGTTAAATAATATTTCTGGTAAATGCCCCTTTAAGGTTTTTATTGTCATTTTATTATTAGTAGACTAGAACATATGTTGTCCTTCTTACACTACAGAATTGAACTTTGATTTCAGTGATTTGCTCTATGAGATGGACACTTCCTTCTTGCACTCTATGTTCACTTTACTTTTGCTTTTTAAAAAGATTTCATAGAAATTTGCATTTCATTTGGTAAAAAAAAAAAAAATAGCTTAATAAAATATTCTTAAGTTTAATTATTTTTTGTGTGTGAAATAAATTGTTTAGATGAGTCAAATAATCGATTAGTGGATAGATTCATCAAAATAGAAGTAGTTGTCAGTGGCAGCCCTAGAGCAGTTATCAAAAATAAATCAGATTTTCGCAGATGTGGCACAAAATGTGATTCATATTGAAGAGAGAAGGCAAGAGATAAGATGATAACAGGATATGAGTTAAAATCGCATGCATGTCTTTTCAGGGAACAATCATGCCATGCATTTCCTCCAGTAAGGAACAAGCAGGAAATGGAGGTCAGACCAGACAAAATCAGCTTTTTAGAGACAGCACTGCACCCTAAATTAGCCTAAAATGACTGTGCTGCACTATTATGGATTTCTTATCGTATTAAATTAGTTAAGAATATTGTAAGAATGCAATATCTGAACCTTCTCGACAGTACTGCACCATATCCCTCCTCAAATTCATGTTCAGTCATGTCTTCACTGCTATCTCTCCTCACCAGTTTGCAAACCCTGACTTGTGTGAGCAGAAATCATAATCATATGAAATAAGGGCATGACAGTAAGGGAAAAGGGAAAATTTCTGTGCAATAATCCGTTAATATGCTTCTTTTGTCACAGTACAAACGGTTGTGTGTTTACCGTAAGACAAGGAAGTCTGTACTCATGAAGGAGTTATGTAAGTGACACACATATCTGACGATCTCCACAGAGCAGGTCGCCCTGAAACCTGCTCATCCAAAACTGCAGCAGGCTTGATAGATTGTTAATGACGCCTCAGGCGTACAGGCTTTGAGGAAGTGTCTGCATATTTGTCATGTGAACGGCCCATTGGCGACACACCCACCTATTTTAGCTTTTGCTAGATGCTTAAAATAAACACAAGATTGTTTTTCTAATGTCGGAGTCGTCGAGTTCAGATCAAATGCCAGTGTCCTTACTTCTTGTTTCAGTAATCAGAGCACTAATAACATTATGCAATCTTACTCAAAGTCAACAGGAACTCGACCTTTACTTTCTTTTTTTACTTTCTTACATGTGCCTGGTCTTATTATTAGACAGAATAATTTATCTTTAAAATGTACATTTGATTTTTTCCCCAAATCAGCCATTTAAAAAATCTCTATACATATAGGAAATATCCACTTTACAATATTATCCTAGCATTGTTTTTAGACTATTGTTTTATTTAAAGAAGCCATTGTAAAATCTTGGCATCCCTTTACATTAGGGTTGGGCCATGTCGACCAATTTGGCATCGTACGATGACATCGTCGTCGTAGGCTGCGGTTGTTGGGGGGTTTGTTTAGTTGTAACTAAAACACCAAGCCCCGCCCCATGACTGACAAAAATAACAGTGTTCGCGCGAGCAGGTGAGAGAAGATCGAGCACAGGAATGATCGCGCGGGAGTGCTTGAATTGAGGGTTTGAAATGAGCTCGCGGGCCCCGTTTATTCGCATGTATATCTGTTTTCCTCTCCCGGAAGTAATTTACCGCACTCGCCAGCATCAGTTGTGTGCTATTAATGGCATAGATTTGCCGCCATAAATTAAGTGTGTTTTTCGGGAGCTGGTTGCTGCTGCTGCGGCGGGGCGGCTCAGCATCGTGATATCTATTGGCCATCAGCAATGGACGATGCATCGTCTATCGACCCAACCCTAGTTTACACTTCAGTGTCTAATTCAGTGTTGTTATCGTTAGCCGAAACATGCAAAAAAAAAAACAATGTGTAAGTTCAAGTTGAAATTTTAATCAACAGCCTTGGTAATAACTGAAATAAAATAGGTTTAAAGGGTCACAACACCCCCCTGTTTCAGAAGTGATTTCTGACACCTCTGGTTTGAAAAACTTTCTGAAAAGGGGCGTTGTTCACTGGGGGTAAGGGGTGGGGGTAGAGTGTGGAGTCAAGGCGGAGACTGCATTAAAGGGGATTGACAATAAGTGAATAAATTTAGCTAATTTGCACACCGACAATGTAAACACACACATGTTGGCAAGATGGACAGCGACACCGAGAGCAGCAGCTACAAGCGGTTCTTCTCCAAGGGACTTCTCCCCACCAGCATGCCCACACTTTGATCAAAATGATGACAGTGAAGGTCCACTGCTATGGCGGCAAATCTATGCCAATAATGCACGAGCACTGATGCTGGCGTACGGCAAATCACATACGCGAGAGGAAAACAGATCTACAAGCGAAGAAACGGGAGCCGCGAGCTCATTTTAAAAAATGACCAATTTCCACTTTGTAACATCTTTAGTGACATATATTACTGTTTTAAGCAATGTACAACATGTATATATCTGTAAACATCTAAAAAAAGTGTTAGGGTTTTGTGACCCTTTAAAATGAAACTAAAGTTGAAATAAAAAATATATTGAAGCTATATAGAAATAAAATAAAATTATCTGACCTAAAGCTGAAATCAAAATGAATTAAAGCTAAATAGAAATATATACACATTAATAACAAAATACAAATCACAAAAGCACAAAATTACTAAAACTTAAACTAATCTTAAAATGAAGACTGGATCTAAAATCGTAAGTGTATGCTAAATATTAATAAAAAACTAAATAGCGTTAAAATAATACAAGCTCAGTCCTGTTCCACTTTCACAACTGGAGGCCTAACTTAGCTCCAACACACCTGCTTGTTTCTAGTGATCCTCAGGACCTTGGGTAGCTGGTTCAGGTGTGTTTAATTAGGACTGGAGCTAAACTCTGTTGGAAGTGGCCCTCCTGGAGCAAGATTGGACATCAAAAATAGCAAATAAATGTACTGAGATTCTCTCAGGGGTGATCTTGACCTTCAGCCTCCACGTTCTGCATCTGGCTCATTTTTTAGAATCTAATCAATTCCCGATGGACAAAGCCATTTTTTTCTCATTCTTTTTGACTCATACATTTGTCACGTTGAATTTGAATAGATGCCGTTTCATCTGGACTCTAAACGATGTGTTGATCTACCAGATACATCAGAGGATTTCGGCTGAAAATCCAACCCCGCTACGTAGTCAGATAAAAATCGTAGCAATGACTTGAACGTGCTCTGTAAAATCATGTAAATAGCTAGTGGTTCTGGATAGAAAACAGTCAGTTTGTGGCTCAGTCGCTGAGAGCAGGAACAGATGGTGAAACACAAGAGAGGTTTCATCTTTAATTTACATGTGGGATCAATTATCAGGCCTTTGTGGTCTGCAGGTTTTGAGTGGGAGTCGGGGTTGTTTTGCAACTGCGTCCCAACCTGTGTGACATTTAGTGGCTTGCAGCCAGCTTAGACAGGAGCTGTCTCTCTCTCTCGCTCTCTTTGTTTGCCTGTCTCTCTCTCTCTCTGTCGTGTGCACGCGATGTGGCAAACATGGTTGGTGTCAGGTCAGTGGCGCCACTTTTCTCACGCAAACTTAAATCGGGTTCACACCTCTTTTGTTTCGTGGCATGTATTTCTCTTTTCCTATGACTCTCTTCATCATGAATGAGGATCTAATTGAGCCAAACCCTTTTGATATGTAGTGACTCAGAAATTCTTCCTGAAAGCTTTGCTCAGTTCTTGGCTTTATATGAGTCAACATGGACAGCTAGGCAGCTGTGAATAAGTAGCTTGTTTTCTCTTTCTCCTCCTAGTCTCTCCTCCCTCCAGCTCTCACCCACCGAATATTTTTAACTCTGCATAGCCAGTCCCACAATGAGGACGTTTGGATGAGTGAAAGTATAGGTTTTCTGAGAAAGAAGAAAAAGCCCTGAGGCTGATCTTTGAAATGTATAAAGACTGTCACGCTCTTCTGCGAACACTGTAAATACGATTTATACAAAAACCGACTACATTTATTTAAAGCAGCTCTGTATTATTACAATGGAAACACACATTGCATTTACTTCTTTGCTAAAAGAGGTTTGCTTAGATGACACTTGTAGCTGAACATAGAGACTCTATTCCAGATGCCAAGCATAGAGACGCTCCAGATGCCATTAAAAAATAACACAGTCTGTCTTTTTCCCAGAGCATGTTTATGATTGTGTTAAGTTTCAGTTGAGCGATTGTAATAAATCTGTATTTAATAATATAAATGATAATGTTAAATGACCTTCATTCAAAAGTTTGAGTTCATTAGGAATTAAAGTAATAAAAATTATTTATGTATGTAAATATATATATATAATTAAAAGGTATTATTTTTGTGTTATATATAAATATAGAAGTTTGAAGAAGATTTCAAGGAAGCGGCACAACTGTGTTGATAATAATCAGAAATGTTTTTTTATGAAAAAGGGTATTGTTTTCTTTCCTTTTTTCATATGGAGTAATACAGTTAAGTAATACAGCTGTGTAATTGATTACAAATCACATTAATTGGGTCTCTTAAAACTCTAATAAGATGTATATTTAATACTGGTTAATGGTTTCTCATTTAACATTAAATAACATAGGCTAATACATAAACCAATGCCATTATTTTCCTTTCTTATGAGGTATATAACTGTTTTAGCACTTAAAAAGTATAAAAATGAATAGTTCCAGTCCTCTAAATGCTGATTAGTAAACACAAAATTCCAGCTGTGCTAAAAATACAAAATAGTAACAGCTTTGATTGGTTTCTGTTACCAAAAACCAACTTCCCAGACCTCTACACTGGAAGCTATTTGAGCTACTGGGAAGCTATTTCACAGCATCTCGGCCTTATGAATATCAGACCGTTTAGTCATCGCGTATATTTGACACAGCGGCCAACCTAGGTTTAACTACAGCCATTAAAGAGGGCAGTCTCTCTCTGTCTTGTGCTCTCTTTCTCTCTGTTTTTTCCTTCTCTCTCGCTTACTTGCTCTCTCACTGTCTTGGTTCGGTTCCTGTAGAGCAGAAATCTTGCCAGTCAGCAAAAGTGGATAATGGATGTAAATCACCTCTGTGTTATAAGTGCTTTAGCAAACAGAGATCAAGCCAACTGAACTGCTCTGAGTGCCATTGGTTTGACCTACTTTCTCCTCTGCATCGCAGCTGGGCCGAGCAAAGATTACCCCGTGTCTATATGCCGCAGGCCGCCAGCGGCGCGACAAAGCTAAACACCTCCGTCATAATTAACGAGTCTATTCTGAGTGTAAACTTCATGCATGCAGAGTCCTGGATGACAAACTAGGGATGGGTCGGTACGTGTATCTGTACCGTTCGGTTCTCGGACAAATTCCAAATGGAAGCGACCATCCCTATCCCCTTTGAGGGGGGACTTAGGGCACGTGCCTGCTATAATTTAGTCGTTTACAATGCACTTGGCGAAGGGAGTAATGTAATTTTGTCTTCAGCTGGGATGTTCACGTGACAACAACACGGTCTCTGTCAGCAGATGTCGCTGTTTTAATGTCACCAATGTCTTTTTATTGTCAGCATAACTAAGCGTATCTGCTTAGTGCTAAAAGACTTGAAGTGGTGCTGCAGCGACCGATCAGTGTATGACATCAAAGTCCTGTGAGAGCGTTTAACAGCTGATGGTTCCATATGCTTGTTATAATCGCTTTGATGTCATACACCGATCTGTGGCTGCAAGCGCCGCTTCAAGTCAAACACACCTATGTCGCGTCCGAAATCACATACTGCTTAAGTAGGTACTACATTTAAAATTGAACGTACTACCCGACCCTTAAAAAGTACATTCTATATAGTATGAATGTGGGTAGAATGAATGGAATTCGGACGTACTACATCCGCCATATTGATGTTGTCACGTGTTGTACGTTGTCACAACAGCGCAAGCGCAGCGCAAGGAGCCTTATGGGACAGGAAAGTGTCCATGGTATGCCTACTATAGAATTCGTCAGGAAGCAGTAGGTCATCTGGGTACTTCTCGCGTACTGAATTTCGAATTCTACTCGCCTCACATACTGTTTTTCACGTACTATATAGTAGGGAAGTAAGATTTCGGATGCGGCACTAGTTTCACCGGAATAAAAAATACTCATTTTATATTTTAAGTTTTATACATGTTAGTTTTTATATATTATCATATTTTAATAACATAAATGTTTATTTGCAACAGTTAGGCTAACAATAAAGACATTGATGATATTAAAACAGCCACATCTGCTGACAGAGACCGTGTTGTTGTCACGTGAACATTTTGCTTTTGACACGATGACCCAACGGTAGCTGCATGGATCTCCGGCTGCTTGGTGGACATCTCTGAGTGGATGAAAGATCATCATCTACAGCTCAACCTGGCAAAGACTGAGCTCCTCATTTTCCCTGCAACTCCAACTCTACAGCATGACTTCACCATCCATTTAGATTCATTAACTATTACCCCATCAAGTTCAGCCAGAAATCTTGGTGTTATCTTTGATGACCGCCTCTCCTTCAAAGACCATATTGCGAAAACTGCCCGATCTTGCAGGTTTGCCCTTAACAACATTAGAAAGATCAGGCCCTTTCTTACAGAGCAGGCAACACAACTTCTTACCCAGGCCCTGGTCATCTCCAAGTTGGACTACTGCAATGCTCTTCTAGCTGGTCTTCCCTCATGCACAATCAAACCTCTACAAATGATTCAGAACGCAGCAGCATGACTGGTCTTCAATGAGCACAAAAGGGCCCATGTCACTCCTCTCTTCATCTCATACCGATCTACACTCCCTCCAGAACTCTTGAGATCTGCCAGTGAGCGACGCCTCACTGTATCTTCACATAGAGGCACAAAATCTCTTTCCAGAACATTCTCTTACACCGTTCCTGGCTGGTGGAATGATCTTCCCATTGCTATCTGAAATGCCAATTCCCTTACAACCTTCAAACGACTTCTGAAAACCCATCTCTTTCAACACTATTTGACATCATTAAAAAAAAAAATCCTTAACCCTACTCTTTCATTCCCCTTCTAGCCTGCACTTATCTGAACATTGCCTGTTATACGGTATTATGAGCACTTCCTAAGTTGCTTTTGCCTCTGTATGACTAATTGCTTGTTGTTTTTCCCCACCTGTAAGTCGCTTTGGATTAAAGCGTCTGCTAAATGAATAAGTGTAAATGAAAAATGAATAAATGTTATACTTTTACATAGAATCAATATAAATTAATTCTTATTTTATACTGCCAGTCTAAAAATGGTCACTGCCTGAATTTGAGTAAATACTTGATATTTAAGGATTTACTCAATTTTTGAAGTGATTCATATGTTTTCAGCATGTTGTGTGTTTGGCAACATTTCTTTTGGCCCTAACTGATGCAGTGTGTAGCCTTTCATGCAGTGTGTAGCCTTTTATTTCCACGTTGGAAGTCATACCCATATCTATATTCCAGGATATCAATATCAAGATTCATCAGGCTCAAACTGTGAAAGATTGCCCACCACAGAGTTCTGAACTAATTCCTGTTAAAAATATTTAGAGTGTGCTGGATTCAACTTTATATACATTGTCCAATGCTCTAATTATTTCATTGGAGCACCTATAGCTTTCATAACATTGTGCTTTGTTGTGGCAATTTTTTTAAACAACATTATGCAACACCACAAATTTTATTGCAATAGAGAGTTGCATTTATTGTTGGCCTGGATCTTGTATTGACAATGGGAGAGTCTGGTCACCCTGTAAAGTCGACTTCAGGACATTCTCAGGACATTCAGTAGAGTTAAGCTCAGAACTGGTGATCAATTCATACATGAAAATAATTATTTCACTAAATGAGCCTGATTAATTGTATTGTCATTCTGGAATGTGTACATGGGTAGGTCCTCTGAGATGGTTGGTAAAGAAATGAAAAGCTACACACTGCATCGGTTTGGGTTAAAAGAATTATTGCCAAACATAAAACAACCCAGAAACAGAAATCACAGCAATAATCATCTAATTCTAGATGCTTCAGTATTTGCTTACATGAATCCAAATGACTTGCAGCGTACATTTAGATAAGTCTACATATCCAAAGTGTCAGAGTTTGTATACAATGTTGTGGAAAAGTTCATTTATTTCAGTAATTTAACTCATACACAATCATGGGGAAGACTGTTGATCTGACAGTTGTTCAGAAGACAATCATTGACACCCTTCATAAGGAGGGTAAGCCACAAACATTCATTGCTAAAGAAGCTGGCTGTTCAGAGTGCTGTATCCAAGGTGCACGACCAACCGCAGCCTCATGAAGATTGTCAAGCAAAATTGAATCAAGAATTTGGGTGAGCATCAAGAGCCACCACACACAGACATGTCAAGGAATTTGGCTACAGCTGTCGTATTCCTCATTTTAAGCCACTCTTGAACCACAAACATCATCAGAGGCGTCTTCCCTTGGCTAAGGAGAAGAACTGGACTGTTGCCCAGTGCTCCAAAGTCCTCTTTTCAGAGCAAGTTTTGTATTTCATTTGGAAACCAAGTGTATTAAATCTGTGCGTTACTTTATTGATGTATTTTAACTTGTTTTTCTGCTTGTTTTTCATGAATGTATTTTACAACAATACAAAGGGCAATGTGTACCATTTTACCAGAGTTAGTCATACAATTATTCGCTTTTGTTTGCAAATAAAAATTTTACTAGTTTTTATAAAAATGTGTATAACATTTTTCTAGAGTTTCTTTTGATGCTAAATTATCCACTAAACTAGTTTATAATAGTATTTTTGTTACAGATTATGATTTTACTTTTATTTTTTATTTGAATAAAGTTAATCTATATGTAGTAGATTGTCACTCTTTTGTGTGTTTAACACAATCAGCCCAACACAAGAAGTATAGAAATTCTACATGGATTGAAAACAAACAAACAAAAAACGCACTGTATCGGTATCGGATCGATATCGGCACATTTTCGGGATCAGATCAATTCTGAAAAAATTGCATCGGTGCATCCCTAGTAAAAATACTTGCCAATAAAGCCCTTTCTGAAATCTTGAAAAACTAAAGGCTACAGGTTTTGATGATTCACCCATGCTTGTGGCACTTACAAAGCTTAAACTGCTGTCATTAAGCAGTTTGTGGGGAATCAAACACTCACAACATCCTGAAAATGGTGATCATTTTCCACTTCAGAGCTTTGCTCAAATTGAAGCTGATAATATCATTTTAGCAAGAATAAAAATTGAATTAACTTGCATTTTCACTAGTGGTCCCAGCAGACGTTGTACGTGGGCACAGAGACACACAGTAGTGTCATTGCCAGGCATGTTGGGCAACAGTTTGTGTCCACGACACAGAATGAAACTGTATTTGTTTGATCTGATGGTCTAGACAAGCAAACCAAAGCCACATTGTTTCTTCCTCCACAGATACTCTGATATCCGGTAAAAAACCTGGATGACGTAAGGGTACCTGCAGCACATCCGAATTACAAAGGAATTAAATCTGAATGAAAACTTAAAGTATTGATGTTTTGCTGTAAAACAACATTATCTAATGAGCTCAATGACAAAAATCAACAAAAAACAACAACTCATAACTCTAAAGACGATTAAGTGATGCAGCTCTTGTGGCTAAAAACCCAAAACCACTGTCTGCATCATCTTTCTGAAGAGACCTCACTGACTAATTTTGCCCAGTCATGAACAAAAATGATGACACAAGAGTCAAACCTCTTCGTTTCCTGCGTCTTTCGCCTCCATCTCCGACTTCATCTTCACCATCATCCATGTCATCTGATCCACTGCCATCAGAGCCAGAGATCTCCTCACCTGAGTCATAAAAAAATTAAGTATTTATTTATTTATTTTTAAGAAACACTCTGGCTTTGAGCTTAAAATCCAAAGGGCAACCATAGATGCATCATACATGCAAAAATAGTCAAGATAGATTTCTGGCAAAATCTAAGGCAAACTCATGTGCAATAACAGTTAACAAAAATCAATCTTTGTAATATTTGTTTTTAAACAGCACAGAAAAAATATATTCAAGGAGGATGCAGTTAATTGATCAAAACTATCAAGAAATACATTTATAATGTTAGAAATGATGCATCACAACTGTTTTAAGCAGTAATAATTATTATAGAATATAACATTATAATAATTAATTAGAAATATAATAAACAGTTTCTTAAGCAGCAAATCATCCTATTAGAGTGATGTCTGAAGGATCATGTGACACTTAAGACTCAGGTAATGGTGCTGAAAATTCAGCTTTACTTTTTTAAATGTTGTTTTTGTACTGCATTTTCATCAAATAAATGCTGCCTTTGTAAGCTTAAAGAGACCAAAAAAGCCCAAACTTTTCTTTCTTTTGTTTTTTAACAAAAGAAAAAAGAGATTATTTTTATTTATATTACTGCTGCCACTTTTCACGTTTAAAAATGTTGAAATTACGGTTCCTCTGATTCAAAAAATAAAAAGCGGGGGAAAAAAAGCAAGTTATAATAAATATATAATATATAATAAAAAATAAATATATAATAAAAGCAAGATATAATAAATTGTCAAAATGCTGAAATCTATGCATCTCAATTGAAATAGAATTTTTCCAATCCTAATATATTTTATCTTAGCATCATAAAGCTCTGTTAGAATCCACTATGAGCATTTATGCACTGAACATCAGTGGGAAGATCCCTATATTGTCAGAATGTTAACACTCTTCTAAACCAGTGCGTCACATCCTGAAGAGAAACCCTGACAATGACATGACACGGCTGAAACTGATGACATGTACCTTCTTCCAGTTTTTTCTTGAGCTCTTCAATTTCCTTCTGAAACTGACGCAGCAGCGCATCCTTGGGGTCCTCGTTGATCCTGGCCTTATTCTTGATGTTTTTGGCACGGTTGGCGTAACGGAGCGTACTGATGGTTTCATCGTAGTTATAATCTGCTGGACCGATGTTTGCACACTGCACAATTTTAATAAGAAAAAGACATTTTAGTAGCAATTTAATCTACAACTGGGGTTCTACATAAGCCAAGGTTTGTACTGGTTTCCACACTGACTATCGTACCATCATGGTTTTGGAGTTTCCTCCCAGAGAGTCTTGTAAGAGTCGGGTAAGTTTTGAGTTCCTGTAGGGCACATGGGTGCTTTTACCATCCACTAGTGCAGAGATAACATTTCCCAGGGTGGACAAAGACAGGTTGATTTTTGTGGCTTCTTTAAGCCGTTGACCTGTGGCTCCTGTTTTTCCCTGTCTTTCAGAGCCCTGAGCAACAAAACGTCCCAATCATTAATGGCCAGAAAACCAAGACTAAGTGAAGTTGATTTATACCACATGAGCTGCTTACCGCAAGATCCACCAAGTGTAGCTTTCCCATCCGCACATGTTGATTTCCATCTACACCTTTCTCACTGCACTCAATAGTTATGGTGAAGATAGCATGAGAACGAGAACTGTGCTCGTTCATATTAGTTGCACCCACAGAACCTGGGCATGGAAATATAATGAAAACAAATCTTCAGAGACTCCTCTCTAGAGAGCAAACCAACTGCTTAAGTAAGGCTCTAACATACTCGCTCTGGTCAACACATGTTCTGTATTAGAATTATTCATTAAAAAGTACAAATAAAACAAAATATGATGCATTTTAAAGACTTTACTGATCTACAGATCTTTGCATGCCCTACTAGATTTCACTTGGTAAAATCATTTAAACAGACTCACGGTTTTTGTGTCCAAGAGTCATAATCCGATCCATATCGTCAGCATTGTTTACCACATATCCAGAAAGATCCTTGATGTAAACTCCTACATCAGGTCTCTCCTTGACCTGGATTTAGAATTTAGTACTCATTATTGAAGTTGCACAACAAAGGGCATTTCTTAATTTCAAAGATTCAAACTCTAGTCAAGTCAGACTTCCTCAATAACAATCAAACTAAAATGATGCCTTATAAGGTCCCACGTTGTTTTTTTATCCTTTTATTCGGGAAGGACAGAATACAACTTTCTATTTTCTATTCATCAAAAAGAAATTAAAATAATTCTCAGCACAACTGTTTTCAGCATGTTTCTTGAGCAGCAGATAAGCATATCAGAATGATTTCTGAAGGATCATGTGACACTGAAGACTGGAGTAATGATCCTGAAAATACAGCTTTGGGCACATGAATAAATTCTTTTCAAAACATATAAGTAGAAAGCAGTTTTTTTTTAAAGTGGAAAAATATTTCACAATATTACTAGAAAACAAAATCTTACTCAATCCAAACTTTTGAATGGATTTGTATGTTGTTGTTTTTTTTTAATGAAATTATTTATGCTGAATAAATAAGCTTTCCATTGATGTAAGGCTTGTTAGGATCAGATAATATTTGAATATTTGGAGATACAACTATATGAAATTCTGGAATATGAGGGTGCAAAAGAATCTAAAAATATTGAGAAAATCACCTGTAACGTTTTCCAAATTAAGTTTTCAGCAATGGCTACTACCATTCACGTTTTCATATGCTTATGGTAGGAAATTCACAAAATATTTTCATGGAACATGATCTTTACTTAATATTCCTTAATATTTGGGATAAAACAAAAAATATATATATTTTTCATATTCAATGTATTATTGGCTATTGCTACAAATTTACCCATGCTACTTAGGCTCACATATAAGTCTGTGTTAATCAAAACAAAAATCTGCTATTAAAACTCAAACTAGACTGTACTGAATCCTCTACTTCTCTAATTGTAGCTGATAAGGATAGAAAAGGATATTTCATAATCAATCCCACAAAGAATTCTCTGAACGATCAAATTCTGTTGAATGGGTTTCAATTCTACAGAAAACAGGTGCTGCCTTCAGCAGAATTCTGTGGGGGCAGATACCATCCGGTTGTACGCATGCATTACTCAAACACTTTATGACCTATATTGGAGAGTCCGCTAGTGACACCTAATAAGTGCAGTGATGAGGAATATGTTGGTTTCTCACCTCCAGCCTCTGCATCTGGTCCTTTCCCAAAAGGTCTCTCACCTCCTCATTGTATATTTCCAAATAAGAAACCCTTACCAGAAACCTGTCAGATAAGACACATTGTCAGATCTGATCTTAACAATCTGCACGTCTCTGATAAGACATATGATAAGCATCTTCAAGATTAATTGCATTAAACAGCACGGCACTCAAAAACAGCCATTCTCACCTAGTATCGCCTTCTGCTTTTGCAATATGACCAAATACATGAGCAAATGAATTTGGGATGATTCCTCTGAGTTCAGGCACTGCTCTGACACCCTCCATAGTGAACGTCTTTCCCGTGCCTGTCTGGCCATATGCAAATATAGTTCCTGAAACAAAATATATATAATTAATCTTCAACATTTCAATACTTGCAGCTGAATAGATATTATGGACATCAAAAATAGATAAAAAAATATTTGACTTACCATTGTAACCCTCTAATACGGAGTCAATAATAGGTCGAGCAGTTAAATTATACACATCCAGCTGTTTGCTGTCTGGACCGAACACTGTGTCGAAGGTGAACGTCTTTGGCGGCTCACTGATTATATCAAGTTTGTTCACAGTAATGGTTCCCCGGATCTCATCCACAGTGACGGACTGCTTATATCCCATTATCTTCTCCTTCTCGTTGAGGGGTCGACATCTCACCACCACCTTCACATTATCACTCACCTCCACCTTCTCTGATTTATCCAGCTTATTACTCTGGACAAACAGAAAAAAAAAAAATTTTGTCAAAAGAAAAATTATGATTATTTTTTTAAACTTATATTCACTGGACTTCATTCATTTTCATAAACAGTAAAATTTCAATAAACCTTTTTTCCCTGCCATTACCACACAAGGTCATAGTTTAATATGTGATCTAACGAAGGTAAAGGGCAAATATGAACCACATACGATATTTATATTACTTGTAAATAAGAAGAAGTAAACATTTTAAAACACATGTATTGATTGTGTTAAATTAAAACCCCAAAATGCACCAGGCACTGGCTGAGCAAAAATATGAACACCAAATAAGGGTTAAACAAGTTAACACAGGACCATCAGTTTGTTAAAACAATGGCAGTCAGCCATTAAAAAAGGAGAAATAAAAATATAAAAATGCATAATAGTTTTTTTTTTTTTTAAATTGTTGATTTTGTTACATCTAAGCTAGTAAAATAAACATTTTACACAAACTATGACTGCTATCAATTGTCCTCAAATATATTTACAAACACAAGGTCAGTGAAGAGTGTGTCAAAGAGCAGAATTTAATGCTGTGTGGATATTGCACAGTCCAATTAAGCTTTGTTTATCAAATGAAATAAGCGTTTTATAGAGAGCTTATGTTCCCAAACTCACAGGACATAAGTAAACAAAGCCCAAATTGCAGTGTTGTTATTTTCTCCTGATACTATGAAGGTGGTGGGTGTTGGATGTATTTGATAGGTGGGGTTGATGTAACGCTGTTGCTAAGCAGCGGATATGACCGCACGGCCTGTGTCAAGCTAACAGCTAACGTTAAATTAACAAACAGCAAAAGGCTATTCATTTTTGAACACGCACAATATAAGTGGTTTTAACATAATTTCTCAATTTCAATAAGTCTGACTCTATGGGACATCCTAATATCGTTAACCCCTTGAGCTTGCTGTGAAGCTAATAACTAGCAGGCGGCTAACCTGATGTGCACTAAACAGATCTGGTCACAGATAGAAAAAAGCATGGCATGCTAATTAAATGCATCGTAGAAATGAACAATGAGGGTTAGACACCGCTGCCAAATAACTGTCAATATCTGCAGGAGATTCCGGTTGCAAAGCAAAGGAATGACGGGAAGGTGGGGCATAACAACACACATTACACCGCGATAGACGAAGAGAAGAGATTAGAATCTTACCGGCATTTTAAGAATCGGATATGTGCTCTTTATTAAAACCTAAATAACAGATTTTCGTCTGGAATGCAGTCGATGAGCTCATTCGGTGGAGGATGTATTTTTCCAGCTCAAGCGCCCATCCCAACCAGCGCTTACTGCGCATGCGCGGAGAGGTTTTTTTTTTTTTTTTAACATATTTATGGAGGTCAGCGTTTAATAGCCAGAATGTTCTGTGTAGATCACTTACAAATTGTAGTTACCAATTTCAAAAGATATGAAAAAAATGTAGCTGCAACGAAAATGTAATCTGACTACTCGTTTATCACATTGATTTAAATAGCATCATCTTGTACCAAGAAGTTGTTACTGAATTATCTTTTTTTTTTCTTTGTATTCTGATTTAACAAACAATTAATGTGAAGTGCCTGCTGTTGTATGTTATGCATGTTTTTAAACATTTAACCTCAACACGTACTAAATCCAATTCAATGAAAAGCAAACCAAAAAAAAAACAGCCCAGTCGGTAGAAAATATTGAACTCTTCATGTTTATTGTTGCTATTAGTTTACCAATTTTCCCAAAATTCCCCCCAAAAAAGGGACTGAGGAATGAAGAATTCCATCGTCAGGATATAGATGCTATGACGTTTTATACAACAAAACAAATCCACCATTACTGTATTGAGACGACAGGTTTTGTGTGTGAAAAAACTACCTTGAGCAAGTTATCACTAGACCTCCCTTTATCCAACAGTCAAAGATAACTCAGTTTCCTGGAATTAACAAACTTCCCCACCTCTCACCACATCTAAAAGTGCAAACAGTGATTCAACATACAAAAAGGCACGTTTCTGTATTAGAACTGACTAACGAAGAAGGAAAAAAGTTTTTGTGCCAAGTGGGTGTGCATCAAGACGTAATGTGTCATATACAGGATATTGCTTTTAATTTAGGTTTATGACATGACAGGCTAAAACAGTGTGACTAGAAACACAGCACTGGACGAAGAAACTGTGGCACTCAAAGGAGTTTGTCTAGGATTTCCAGAATGCTGCTGTGGAAAAGGCCCGTTTTTCCACTGATCTCCTGGGTCATGAGAATCCTTCCGTCCGCTCGAGGTCTCTGAACGACGACCATTTCTCCTTCCGTCAGCGTGAGCTCTGCATCTGTTTTAGCACTGTAACTTTTCAGAACCCTAAATCTGAAGAAAAAAAAAACAAAAAAACATTAACTGGACAGAAGGAAATGCTTTTCTGTTAAAACAGTTGCGGTGAATCATCTAGAATCTCATAAAAATACTTTATTTTCTAACTGACAAAATCTGCCACTCATTGCTAGCTCGTTTGCAACACAAGAGCCATTTGATCAGATAACGCAATACTTCCTTTAAAGACACACTCAAGAAAACCCACCTATTAGTGCCGGGCTGATTGTTGATCAGTACTGGTTTCATATTTAGAGAGAGGCAGTCCATAGAAGCATGATCCGGGCCTGTGCTCTTTCTGGGTGCGGGTGTTTTTGTGTCTTTAAAAAACAATGTGCTTCCATCTCGACCCAAGATGGCTGAAGGGTTCCAGTGGTCTAGAGTCAAAAGAGCAGGCTGGGAACTAGATATTTGTCCTGCAGGTGAAGTGGATGCCATTTTTGATGTCTGAGGAGCATCACGAGTCAAGAACCGCACTGACTTGACTGGCTAAAAGAACAGAAACAAAATGCAATTCCTTTTGAACATTTTAGAGCATCTTTAAATCCTCATTACATCCTAGAACATGACAGTTCCTAAGCCTAAAACGTATGCTGGAGATGCTTTACCTTCTCTATATTGTTCTTGTGAGTGTCTGGTTTGACCAGAATGGACTGAGGTGCTGTGGTGGCTTCTTTCTGGACCGAGTCCCTGCTGACCGTTTGATAAGCACCAGCAGAGGGAGCTGTGGATTCATACGCCCAGTACTGCGCCTTGATGGGGTTTGAGAACAAACCGTTTCTCTTTTTGGGAAGAACGGGTGAGCGACCGAAAGTGTAGATCTGCCCCAAATCCTGAGGTGGAGGCTGAAGGCTTACGATGGAATTAGAATTGTAGTTTCCGTGATGAGGCAACCCTGAAGAAAAGGCAGAGCAGAAGTGTATTAGACGGAATAACACACCAGCTACAGTAGATCATTTTTATATGTCAAAAAAAAAATGTGCCGGGCAATGATTAATCACATCCAAAATTAAAGTTTGTGTTTATATAATAGATGTTCGTATATATAAATACACACACATTCAGTATGTACAGTATTTTGAAAACATTTATATGTATATATATATATATATATATAAAAAACATACATGCATGTGTGTGTTCATATATGCATAATAAATATACACATAACACACACATATAATATGTACACAAAAACATGTATTTTGGATGCAATTAATCGTGATTCATTGTTGCCCAGCACTACAAAAAAAATCTATTTAAAGTATATGAAGAGAGCCATTTGCAAGCTTATGCAATTGTTCAATTTAAATAAACTGAAAATGTATGTCTTCAGTAATTGTTTTGATACAGATTCACTAAGTTTGGATTCTACTTAATGTTTTAAAAGAAGTTCTGACCAAGGCTGCATTAATTTCAAATATACATATTTTAAAAAAGAAATACAACATTAACATTAAGTTTAATATTAAGATAAATGTTTTCTAAAGTTTAAAATGTAAATGTTTATTCTTGTGCTCAAAGCTGAATTTTCAGCATGATTACTCCAGTCTTTGATGTCACATGACCTTTCAGAAATCATTCTAATATGGAAATCGGAATATTAGAATAATTAATGAAGGATTATGTGACATCGAAGACTGGAGTAGTAATGCTGAAAATGCATCACAGGAATAAATCCCTTTTAAAACTATATTCAAATATAAAACAGCTTTTTTAAATTGTAAAAATATTTTTCAATATTATAGCATTTTTTTGGGATTAAATAAATGCAGCCTTAACTCTTAAAGATAAAGGTTCCAAAAGGGTGTTTTTGCAGTGAAGAACCATTGTTTCCCCCCCAAAGAACCTTTCAGTAAACAGTTTTGTATTCGCAAAATCTAAAGAACCTTTCCAAGGTTCCATAGAAGGTTCTTTATAGAAGCAATGAGCAGAATAGTTATATTTCAAAAACATATCTGTGTCTTGACTAGTTGTTCCATAAAGAACAGTTACAAGTGTGAAGAGTTAAAGGTTGGTTTATTCTGTGATGGCGTGTTGGTGCTCGTTGGCTCTCACCCCTTTGTGTGGCGTGGAGGGCGCGTCTCACTGAGCTCCATCCCTGTTTTCCACCCAGCTGCGGTGCTCGCCCTTGACTGGCAGATGACAGCACAGCCATTGTAGCTGGAGGGGTGTCGGTGTTTACTCGGTCTAGGGCCAGGACAACAGCCTGCGGCTTGTGTGAGGTGTGGCGCTTTGTTGATACTGTGCTTGTGTTAGGAATGGCAGGTTTGCTCTGTTCAAGAAACCTTGCAGATGTCCTGTGGGAAAGTTGGTATATTACTGTAAACTGGATTTTCAAGATAATAAGCGTGTGCTTGTAAAACTAAAACGGTTCTAATTAACAGGTATAAAAAGGTCTATAAGAATGTCACTTCTAGCATGCACTGTGACTTTAAAGAATGATATTAAATGTAGGGGCGTGCGATTTTATAGTAATTATTGTTTTAATGATATGTGAGCAGATATTATTGAGAACGTCACACACTTTGCAACAAACACACAAAACACTGTATGATGAAAACTATCACTACATGGGTTTTTGTTTGTATGTTTATATCAAAAGCTGTTTTACTAAATATCAGCACATGAGCGGTTCAACAAACAAGAGATTAACATTGAGTAAGTTACATTCTACACACTTTGTCTGTTTAACCAATGAAAACAAACTTCTGTGCGTCTCAGAGCAACTGTGATGTTTTGTTCTTGAATTAATCTGTTTTTGAATTAATCATTTGAGTCAGTGATTCAATGAACCATTATGAAAGATGTGACAATGTGCATACTAACCACCCTATCTGCTCTACATAGTATTAAAAATGACTAATATCACATAGAACTTAGGATGGATGCACAATGGGACACAGACAGTCACTCACTTCATTTCTAAATGAATTGTTTAAATGAATGATTCAATAAATCACTTATTAAGACAGAGACTGGCTGCCACTTACCGGCAGATTCAGGGTCACATATTTATTTGCAACAGGCCTAAACAAGCCGAAGTACCAGCACACACACACAGTAAGCAATATATTGCTTAATTATAGTTATTGAAAAGATCCTAATAAATATCACGATATATTTTTTTTACTACTAATATCGCATAAACAGAGAAGAGAAGGAAAGTAGTGGTATGTTTTGCAGAGTAGTTGTTCTTGTTATATGTAGCTTAACTGTATTACAAACTGTTCTTCTGCTCACCTGAGCACAGGTGTAACATAGTTGGCTGGCAGGATCCCTACTTTGCCTGTTCTGAGAGACAGTCCACGGAGCCAACCCTCTTTGAATTTCCCATAAACCCCCACCATTTCACCTTTCCTCAGTTCCAGCTCTTCAGAGCGATGAGGTGTGTAGGAATACAGCGCAGCACACCTGAACATATAAAATTAAAGAAAAAGTTCAACCAAACACCCAAAAATGTAACTACTGTCATTATTTACTCACTCACAGTAATTGAACATATATATATATATAAAAAATATTTTTGTTGTTTTTGGTTTTTTTGCTTTAATGCAAGATAATCTTTAAGGTGTTCCTTACATATGTCAAGATATTTTTAAATGTGCTATATAAATTGTATCATATATGATTTCATGAAACACTTACACACTAATGGAGAGCTGCTGAGTGGCAGACATCTTGCTGTCCAAAGGCAGGGGGGATGCCTGAGGGTTAATCAGTGCCATGGTGATGGTCGGTGGACTTTCACCGCTCATTGTTCTGTCTCTCTGTAATAGACAAAAGGTATTTTTAAAATCTTGTGCAGCCACTGATAGCAAAAGTAATCTCTTCAATACAAGTGTAGCACAACACTTGACCTCCAAGCATTCTTGCTTATGTAGTAGGTTGATGATATAGTTTGCATGTGTTAAATGGGAAGTAGTACATTTTCTAATAATAACTTCACAACAGCTAATTAACAAAACAAAAAGAAAATAATAAATCAAAAGAAAAAAAACAAAGCACAACAAAAACCAAGACAAGCAAAAACAAACAACAAAAAACAATTAAACTAATTAAAAGCACAAAGCAAAAAACATACAAAAACAAGACAAAAATAAAAACAATGCAAAACAAAAAACAAAATAAGCGACAACAAAATGGCCCAAAAACAAAGCTATACAAAAACAAAAAGACAATAATAAAAAGGTAAAAACACGAATGAAAAAAAAAACAAGATGAGCATCAATAAATAAAACAAATCAGCACAAAGGAAAAAAACAAACCAAAAAGAAAATTAAGCTAAATAGGATAAAGACAAAAATTAAGCAAAACAAAAAAACAAGATAAGCCAGTAAGCCAAACAAACCAAGCAAAAGACTAAAAACAAAGCAAAACAAAAATAAAATTTATAAAAACAACAAGACTAAATACAACACAAAAACAAACAAAAACAAAAAACAAGATTAAGAAAAACAAAAAGAATATTGTAAAATGTTTTAAGGTTAATCCAGGGGATCATTTTCGTAATTCTCTTGCATAAGAGCAAATGAAACATCTTTGACATGAGTTTCACAGCTGACTCAGACAGAAAACAGCCTCAGACTGAGACCTTTCTGAAGCACTGATAACAAACGACTAACAATGGGGCCATTGAAGAGTCCGTCTGAGCAGCTCAGTCACGAGTCTTCCTCAAACTGAGATCCAGTCTAATATTAGTTCATTACAAAAGCATGAGGAGACAAGAGACAGATCTGTGAATGTTGTAACTTTTACAATGTCCACGCCTCTCTTAATCACTTACACCTACAGTATGTCCCGTAATTATCTCAGAGAGAGCAGGTGATTACAGCTTAGTTACATCAGCACTGCCACAGAAGGCCTAGAGTTATACATTAACACATTTTATTCTGTGCGACTTACAAATGAGAAATACAGCGTAGGTGATTCATCTTAGCGAGGCGGTAACATAAGTAGTGCTGCCATCCAACTGTATCTTAAAAGTACCAGATAAGTACAATAGAGCATGTATTTTAAGAAAGTCGGTTTGGTCCCATTTTATATTGCACTAAAATTCTGGTGTGGGATTTACTTTGGAACTAAGTCAATTTAATTAATAATAGCAATAAAAAAGGCACTATGAATTCAAATAAAATTTGAGTAAAAAGACAGAAAGAGGTTTTTTATTATATTTTTTGGTCAGAGTTTAAACCTAACCCTAACCTTAAAATAAATATAAAATATAATTTTTTTATCTAACATCTACTATACCAAATTTTTGGGATATTTGAAATGTTTAAATATAGTTTAAAATAAAACATCTGTCAAGTAAATATTAAGATGATAGACTCGATTCACTTTAATTACATGGAGCCATTAAATTAAATTAATTTTGAGTTCTATTAAAGGGTTTGCACTGGCGATGAGTAAACAATGATGTAATTTTAATTTTTTAGGTGAACTACTGCTTTAAATACTTTATTTCGCATCAGAAAGATGCTGCTGAGTCAGAAACAGTGGGCATGTAATTCTGTGACTTCAGAGCGTTGCACAATC
Organism: Enteromius unitaeniatus; assembly: GCA_032359435.1. Classification (NCBI taxonomy): domain Eukaryota; kingdom Metazoa; phylum Chordata; class Actinopteri; order Cypriniformes; family Cyprinidae; genus Enteromius; species Enteromius unitaeniatus. Next base: position 16,063,749 of record JAUMHI010000055.1, read on the forward strand.
TGAAAAAAACAAACAAACAAACAAA
>JAUMHI010000055.1:16072731-16103106 GCA_032359435.1 Enteromius unitaeniatus
CCAATTCCCTTACAACCTTCAAACGACTTCTGAAAACCCATCTCTTTCAACACTATTTGATATCATTAAAAAAAAAAAATCCTTAACCCTACTCTTTCATTCCCTTTCTAGCCTGCACTTATCTGAACATTGCCTGTTATACATTATTATAAGCACTTCATAAGTTGTTTTTGCCTCTGTATGACTAATTGCTTGTTGTTTTTCCCCACCTGTAAGTCGCTTTGGATAAAAGCGTCTGCTAAATTAATAAGTGTAAATGAACATCCCAGCTGAAGATAATGAAGAAATAACATTGCTCCCTTCGCCAAGTGTATTGTAAACAACTATGTTATGACATGGGGATAGGGATGATCACTTCCGTTTGGAATTTGTTTGAAAACCAAGCCGTACAGATACGTGTACCGACCCATCCCTACAACAAACTAACGTATAATGAACAAGCAAGGCATGTTAGAGCTGGGCTCTAAAAAAAAATTTCAGTTGATAGCGATAATTATGGTGATAAATTTTGAACCTGTATTTCTTTCAAGTCAGATTTTTGCTACGCAGTGAAACTATTAAATGTGGTTTTGATCTAGTCTTAAAATGAATTTCTTCGTTTCCGCATGTTTTAATGAGTGGTAAGTTTGTGTTGCCTTAGTTTGATGATGTGTCTGGTAATATTTGAAGTGCAGGATGCAATATTAACAGTATTTAATTTTTTCCCCTTAGAAATGCACATTTGACAGTAGCTTGAGCTTGAATGCAGATGTTCATTCATGTTTATTATCAAAAACAGTAATATCAATAAATTTGGTAACACTTCAGAATAGGGAACACTTATGTACTATTAACTATGGTTCTGTTAAGTTTAGGTATCGGGTAGGATTAGGAATGTAGAATATTCTAAAGTCATTTAGAGCAAGGCTAATAAACAAACACTAACAAATTACTAATATTCTAGTCATATGCATGCTGGGAGGATGCTAAGGAGCTAATAGGTGTAACCGATGTAGGGATGTAGAATAAGGTTATGTAAAATAATGCATTAGTATGCGCTTCATTACTACTAATAAATGGCTAATATTCTAGTAAATGCATGCTAAGCAAGAGACCCATCTTGCCGTAAATTTGAACAACCTAATTTTTATATGCTGAAATTCTGCCTTGCTGTTTTATTAAAATTAACCAAATAAACCACACTTATAGCACCTTAGTACTATTGTGAAAACGTAGGCCTAACTACATGGTTTCTAGGTAATTGAATGAAAAACAGTCGTTATATATCCGTATACTCGTATACTCCTTCAATACATTTAATACATGTCTAAATTAATCATATAATAAAGTTTGGTATGAATAGCCCACATTTCTGACACAGTACAGTAAGTCTCTGGGAAATGATAATGCACAGTCATTTGTTATTTATGACTGAGTCACTGTGTTCTTTGGTGAATTCCAGTGCACACATCACAGTTTAATGCTCGCGTGACTGAGATTTAGCCGCAAATAAACTCTGCTATTCGAACGGATACATAGTCTGTGTGGTGCAGTTCAGATGAGTGGCACCGTTTCATTCTGCATTTAGTGCATCAAACACTTTTTATTGAGGGAAATTATGGATTCGAAAAAATGCCTTTGAATAATTTTCTCATGGTGCGCTTAATCCTTACTGTCTGAACCGAGTGATCTTTTCACTTTGCAGAAGAATGCAGTTAATGTAGCCTAACTGTATTTCGGGTTGAGCAAACCAGTGTGGTTATACTGGTTTAAAAGTAAATGTCATTTTTTTACAAACATGACTCATATGTGCAAAATGAAAAAGAAAGAGCTTCTCATATTGTGATTATATATTTGTGGAACAATTACTAGATTTATTTTAAGAATTATTGTTTAAAATGCGGTTTGTTTGTTCTTGCACCCTCATTCATGAAGCTGTGTATTATGACAAGGCTTTAAAAGAAATAATAACCAGACGCGGCGATGACATGCTAAACTTCCTCTTTCTGTTTTCATGCGTTTCTCCTCAGGGTAAGCGCTATTTCCTTTTTTATTGCTGCTTTTGCTCGCCGATCCTGGGAGACTGAAGACTTCAGCCACAAATAAGGCATTTCTATCAAATAGGTCAGGATTAAATCCCACAACCGTCCACAAAATGGCATTATGTGTTATTAAATGTGGAATGAAGCTATTACAACAAATAGACTAATCTAGCATCTGACACCTAAAATGGTGCCTTGTAACCAAACCGAATGGGAGATATTCAGCCCGCTGGGATCAATAAATACAAGGGACTGTTGGGATCAATGCACCAATAGCAGATGGATATGTAATGTGAACGAAGTCACATGCTTTTGTGGCCATCAGATGCAAACTATAAATAAGTAAACAGAAGATGGAGAGAGTAGGATTTTAGCCACAAATGTCTTACGTTTTCAAACTCAAAATCATTTTTGACATTACAAGGTTGGGCTGATTTATAATTAAAGTTGGCATGTAAAAAAAAAAATCACCTAATCAGTTTTCTAAATGCATTCCAGATCTTATTGTCAACAATTTATCCATGAATGTCTAATTAAAAAAAAAAAAACATATATGAAATAATATTTCATCAAAATGTCATATTTTGTATAAATGGGTCATGGGTTATACAGTGACTCTTTTGTCTCTATGATTTATATACTCATATTTTCTCTAAAATAGTCACATATATATATATATAGGGTCTAATTTATCACTTAAACTTAGGATAATAGACATTAAAAATATTATTTTGTCTTTTTACAAACCTTTTAACTGATAAATGTGTTCCATTTTATCGTGTTTATCATGCAAAGAGATCAACTTCCACTAGAAATATAAAGCATAAAATGATAAAAACCTCAAACATTTTTTTATTATGTTATGGACTGTCACGAGCGGGTGCTGTGAAGCATGCCTTCGCGCCTCTCAGCGGGGCAAGGAGCGGAGACAAGGAGGTTTCATGCAAAAAACATTAACTAAAAAAAACACGGAGAACATAAAAGCTGACGGGACAGCAACGCGACACAAACATCCACAGACTTCAACACGACATCACTAGAACAGAAATACAAAGGGCTTTAAATACACAGAAACTAATGACAAAGAGTGAGGGCAGCTGAAAAACACAGGTGTACACAATCGACTAATGAACTAAACTGAATACATGACAGGACTAAACCAAAATCTCACAAAGGACGGGGGAGACCAAGACAGACAAGAAACACAAACACAGAAACGCCTACGGCGTTACATGGACTAGGCTAAACATCATGTACTCATACATATAAATCATGTGAAAGGATATTTCTTTTTGTACAATTTTCTTAATTTACCGTGTACCTAAACTCATTTTCCACCCTGTTAGGATGTACTTCCTCTCACCTTCCAAAATAGACTACATTTCCACTGAGATCATTTTAAAGAAATGATATTGTTTAATTTTTCAGCTGTGATTTAAAATGTACAAAAAGAGGTAAATGTCCTCTTAAAGTTCCACCCTGATGTTTATATCAGGTTATATTATGAATGTTTGTCTGATCAAAAAGAAAAAAAAACATTTCTGACATAGTTACAAATTATATGTTTATCTGTAGGAGGTTAGAAAGCTAAATGTTGATTACTGAATAAACTACTGCTAATTTAGCTCAAAATGTTCCACCCTGTTAGTTTTTATAGTGGAATATAAAACGAATAGGGTGGAAATTCTAATAGAATATCGAGCTTGGCCAGTGTGTGTTCCATATGTTTAAACATGTCACTATTTTGGTTGATGCCAAAATGTTACCGGATACCAGGATTGACCCATATAGCCTATTAAAGTGGGGATTTCTTTCCATTGGCAATCGAACGCATCTTCTAGAACTGAAACGATTTGTTGACATTAAAAATGATCGACAAATAGTATTCTAATAGTCGTTTGAAATCATGACCTAATGTAAGGTTGACCAGTTTTACCAGTGTGGCACTGTACAGCAAGATGGCAATGTAGCCCTCTTTGGCTGCAAACTAACAGAAGACACGCAAATGTACAAAACCTTGTGTGGGGGAGGTTTTTCAAAACTAAACCAAAAATGCTGCTATGTGCCCCTGACACTGCAGGTAAAGTTCTTTTTTATTCTTCTTTTTCAATTTATGCTTTACTGTTAGCGAACATCACGACAAAGGTGAGAGTGGCATTTAGAAGAGTATGTAATATGCTCTCAGTAACAACGCAAATCAAAGAGCTGTGAGAAAACAACAGTTAAAGGGACACAACGCTTTTTTTTGAAAATAGGCTCATTTTCCAACTCCAACTCCAACTCCAGTTTTACAGGTTTTTAATCCATTTAGTCGATCTCCAGGTCTGGCAGAGCACATTTAGTTGCAGCTTAGCATAGATCATTGACTCTGATCAGACTGTTAGCATCACTCTCAAAAATGATCAAAGAGTTTAAATATTTTTTCTATTTAAAACTTGACTCATCTGTAGTTACGTTGTGTACCAAGGCCGACGGAAAAACAAAAGTTGTGATTTTCTAGGCTGATATAACTAGGAACTGTACTCAAAAAAACATTGCTGACGTACCATGGCTGCAGCAGGCACAATGATAGCTGGGCCTGAAATTGCTGGGGACTATTTTCAGGCACTGCATAGTATCATTGCACCTGCTGCAGTGTGTGTAACACAACTCTAAGTGAATGAAAACATCTAAACTAAATGAAACACTAGCATGTTGCCCGCCAAACTTGTTGCAGGAGCAGACCAGAGAAAACTTGGATTTTCGTGTTGGTCTGAATAAAATGCAATTCATTCTTTGCCACTAGGTACTGCTTGTGGAACATTACATGAAATAGACCAATCACCAGAGGAGTTTGAAACATGAACCGTTGAATGAATCGTTTGGGAGTTGTTAAACAAAGTCAAAAATAAGTGAAAGAAAAGAAAATGAAAGTGTTTTTTGACTTGCATGCATGCCAACCTGTTGTTTGGGACTCTCGAAACTAAAAACATGAACCTTTCATAACCCATAATAGGGGGACTTTCATATTATCAGGCAACACAAATCCGTTTTTGATTTGAAAATATGTTACTCATTAGAACATGCAGAAACTGAGAAATGCATTTATTTTGTTATGGAAAATTAATGGTCTGGTGTTAAACATCTGGGTTTAAACTTGAAAGGAATAAACATTTGTCATTCATCTTGAAAATTAATCACATTGATGCTTTTAAAAAAAATAAATATATATATATTTTTCTGGTCATATCCTAGTTGCAATCCTGTTATTGAATCCTTCCATCATTTGCCAATTTCCAGTCACAGGTGGTGGTGTTTGACACAGCTGTTCTGTTTTCTGATGCATATTGTTTGCTCACTTGATGGAGCTGTGCTCTTGTACTCTCAGGGCCACATTTGGCCTGCGGGCCAACAGTTGAAAAGCCCTGGAACAGACAATTATGACTAAAACTATTATTAAAATGTTTTTTTTAGGTGATAGAGATCAGGTTGAGCACGCAAGGTATGAAATGATTCAGTGAAAACTTCATACGTGCATGCACAAGTCGCTTATTTTTATACAGCTCTTAATAAAACAAATAACCTTTTTGTTTGTTTTTGTTTTAAAGACCAATAAAATGCATGCCATGACAATAAACAGTAGATGAGCGTGTACTTTTATACATTGCATAATGTCTAGTCATATCAATTAAATAACACAAATGAACTCAAAATAAGAGATAAGAGTATTGATAAGAAAGCAATAAATTAGGCATCCGGGCAAAAACAACTTCACATTTTGTAACACGTGAGTCAAAACACTAGATAAAGCTAATATCTTGCAGACTGTGGTGTTCGTTTTGTGCAAGACCTGCCACGTTTAGACTAGTTTGCAACACGTCTCGCTCTGTACTTTCACATCACTTCTTTGTTTCCCTCGCATGTGGATACAGTACTGCTGATAGTCGTGTAAATGGATTTACTTATGTACCAATGTTACAGAAAAATCAACCATGCACTCGTAGCCTGTATTGTTTTCTCCCCACAACGAATTTAAAATCTAGGCCAAAAATCATGTTGATAGTACAGCTCTTTGTTAGGCATTTGTTGTCTTAATAGAGGGAAACACATTCGTGCGGCCTAAAGAGGATATGCAACTGTCCTCTCCTCCTTTTTGCTCCGGTTCACTTGATAGATTTGCATGCATCTACTACACTGTTGAAGCCCTACTCGTACATTCTCTACTCATAGTCTTTCTCTCGAGCTGAATGCATGTGTAGGCGTTGCAAATAAATGTGGCTCCATGTAGCTTGCGTGGAGGTGGAGCAGTGCTAAACGTTTCGGCTACGCTCAGCCGGCGCCCCCTGGTGGCCAAACTCACATCCTCATCCTCAGGATGTGTAATCATTGCATTACTTATTTTACTATCTTAGTAAGACGGTATAAGAGAGTGTGTGTGCTGAGTGTTAGTATTGCCTTTCTTGCTGAACGATATTAATTCATTATTCCGGATCATTAATATACCGGTGTTTTGTGTGTTTTCAGACCTGAAGACAGCACTACCATATCCTCAGCTTCTGGGAAGTCTGGCACACACAAGAGCTGTCTTGTGTGCTCAGATGAGGCTTCAGGCTGCCATTATGGAGTCCTCACCTGCGGAAGCTGTAAAGTCTTCTTTAAGAGAGCAGTTGAAGGTGAGGAAGTCCTGACAGCTTTATTCTGTTTATATCTGTGGCCTTGTGCATTGCCTTTTTTGAAAGACTTTGGTGGGTCGTTCCACAATTTGGAAAAAAAATGCAGACATGTTTTGATATAGGGAAACTAAATATGTTTCTAGTTTCTACGTTGCTCTTGTATGAATAGGGATAAACAATTGGGGTTTGACCACTGAAAATGTGTACAATCTGACAGTTTGCTGCTTGAGCCATATTTAGATCCCAGTATCTCTAGAACATAACTGTATCATACCATGGCCTTGAAATTAAAGATGCCTAAAGGAAAGGATGTTAAGACCCAATGTCTAAAAGGGTATCAAGATATATTTAATACTCTTTGAGTTACACAGACATGCAAACTTAAAAAGTACCTTTTCCACACTTTTAAATGGTCACCCTTGGCATATAATGCAACAGCGATTGCTTAATAGATTTTACTAACAGACCTACCAATCTTTGTGTAAAAATATAATGCCGCTGCCATCTTTCTAAAGGCATGTTTACCACCTTGTGATTTGGCTATGAATTTAACATGCAATTTAACATTCTCTACAAAATAGAGAATTAATATACATTAAATGTATTAACTTCAAATGTAATAATGAACACACTGCTGTTAAATGTTTTTATCATTTCGCATATGCTTTAGTCAACACATTAAAAATCTATTTTACATTTAATAATTTAAAATGTACTTTAGCTTTATTGCAAATTCTAAGTGTGTCAAGAAAAATAGCCACGAAACACTCAAGTGCATTTAAGTGGCATTTTATTTAATTAAAGGTATATTATCTACAAGTGCCTTTAACAAAAATTGCACATTCAATACAACTAAACAAGCTTCTTTTTTAGCAAAAGGCAGGTAATCGAGACAAATTAGTGCCGCCATTATGTGATTGTTTACCTCTGACCTTAGAGACAAGTTCCTCTGCCGCGCTTTTACTTTCTCTCTGCATGTCTATTTCAGACGACTCGTACTATGAGTTATTCATCGGTCAAAATGCTTTTTATTCTGTGGGTGTTGAAATGCATCTCTGGCTGACAGGAAATGCATTCTGATAATATCACTCTAATGATAACATGCATTAGATCTAATCATTGTGTGTATTAAACAAGTGTATATATAAGAACTATACAAACTAAACAAAACAAATTAAAACCAAAGCAGTGGGGATCCGGATGGTGTTTGACAGCTGTGCATGATGACGGACTCCTGAGACATCCCGTCTAATCCACACTATTCTTGATTCTCATAGGGCAACACAATTACCTGTGTGCTGGACGAAATGATTGCATCATTGACAAAATCCGCCGGAAGAACTGCCCTGCCTGTCGTTATCGCAAATGCCTAATGGCAGGCATGAACCTAGAGGGTAACGCCAAATGCTGCACTTGTTACATAATTACACCAGTGTGTCCCCAAATGTCATGTTAGATGTATAGCAAAACTTAAATTCAATCGCATAAAATGCATGAAGTTTGAAAACTGACTCTAGCAAACTTTCCTCAGCCCGGAAAACCAAGAAGCGCCAACCCGTCAGCAAGGTGATCCAGCAGCCGTCGATCCCAGAGCGCAGTCTTCCTCCACTGCCCGAAATGCAGACGCTGGTGCCCAAGCCCATGCCTCAGGTGGTGCCCACCATGCTGTCGCTGCTAAAGGCCATCGAGCCAGACACCATCTATGCCGGATATGACAGCACCATACCTGACACCTCCACCCGTCTCATGACCACTCTGAACAGGCTGGGCGGCCGGCAGGTCATCTCTGCGGTCAAATGGGCCAAAGCTCTGCCAGGTACAACTTGAGTATAGAAATGTAAATAATATGACAATTCGAATCTATGACGAATCACACAGGTACCGAGCTGCTCTGCAGCGGTACTTGCTGCCCCCGAAAATTCGGAACACAAAAAAGTTGTGTACCGCAGCTTTAAATCAAAAATAATAATTGGTTTTGCTGCATGTATGCAGCTTCTTTGTTTGTACAAAGCCCTAAAAACCAGTGTGTAGGATCGTCAACAGCAGCATGTGCTTAAAACCTCTGTTTTGCACTTTTTAGGTTTCCGGAACCTTCACCTGGATGATCAGATGACCCTCCTGCAATGTTCCTGGCTGTTCCTCATGTCCTTCGGTCTAGGCTGGAGGTCATACCAGCAGTGTAATGGAAACATGCTGTGTTTCGCACCAGACCTGGTCATCAATGAGTATGTGTCTCATTTAACAGACTCTTTGCGTTATTATCTCTCTGGCAGTTTAAAGATGTGTTCACACCTTGGAAAACTATAATGAAAATAATAAGTATGAAGTGTTGATAATAGTTTTGATCCTATGGAGTTGAAATCACGTTTATAATAATTATTATTAGTATTTAATTTTTTTCCAATTCGATTCAGCTTTTTTTTAGCCAAAGAACAATAAAACATGGACCTAGCCAAATTTACCCAAAAACCATAGATAACATGATATAATGCGTGCATTCATTATAAACCATCATCTGTTGAAAATGTACTTACCCTCAGGCTATCCAAGATGGAGATGAGTTTTTTTATCAGATTGTTATCACTTGCTCAAAAAGTGGATCCTCTGCAGTGAATGGGTACCGTTAGAATGAGAGTCCAAACAGCTGACAAAATTAATCGACAACACTACAGTTGATCAGTTAACATCTTAAGAAATACAAAAGCTTTGTGTTTGTAAGAGATAAATTCATTAAGACACTGCTTCTGAATAATATCAGCCCGTAATAAGATTTGCTATACTTCATTCTGATGGCACCCTTTCACTGCAGAGGATCCTTTGGTGAAAAGTGATCAATCAAATGAACAAAAAAAACTCCTCTCCATCTTAAATTGCTTCAAGGGTAAGCAATTTTTTTTTCTGTTTCTTTAACTGCCAATAAAATCCTAAATTAGAGTCTTGTCTGTCTGTGTGCAGAGAGCGAATGAGGTTGCCCTACATGACTGATCAGTGTGAACAGATGCTGAAGATCTCAAATGAGTTTGTGAGACTGCAAGTGTCCAATGAGGAGTACCTGTGCATGAAGGTCCTCCTGCTCCTGAGCACAGGTGACCTTCTATAGAAGCCATTAATTCTTGATCCAAATGGCTTCCAGTTAGCCGAGAAGCCAGATGGCATTGTTTGATGTCAAATTCATTTTTACAGAAGACTGTAACAAAACCTTTACGTGTTTTGTGCTTTGTCAGTGCCGAAGGATGGTTTGAAAAGCCAGTCAGTGTTTGAGGAGCTACGGATGTCTTACATTAAAGAACTGGGCAAAGCCATTGTGAAGAGAGAGGAGAACTCCAGCAAGAACTGGCAACGATTCTATCAGCTAACTAAGCTACTGGACTCCATGCACGAAGTAATGAAGAGTATCTTATATAATGCTCTGCTCCAAACCCTAGTGAGCTGCTCCTGCTAAGGCAGCATCCTATCTGGGATGGACTGATTTGGAACGCTCTGTCCATCATTTAAATTGCTCGGGAGACTCAAATCAACAATTGATTCCAATAGAGTTCTGCATGTTGCTAAGCTAATGATGCAATACTCCAATAAGCATAGAAACGCATGGCACTAGGGTCACCATGTTAGGAGCCAGTTGCTTAAACAGTCTAAGCTGTTTATGCAATCATTCCCAGATGTTCATCACATTATGTGGCCATAAGAATTCACATCACAATGAATTATGCCATCAGTCAAATTTATCATTAACTTTTTTCAACTTTCTCACACTCAGAATATAAGTGTAGAAAGTAGGAGGAAGAGTAAGCATAATTCTACAAAAGTGGCTAAATATAAAAATCTTTTTTTATGATATGCAAAATGCTCCTCTACTACATGAGTTTGTGTGGCAGTAGTAGCTACAATCTTTTCTTTTTTTATCAAGTTACTTTAAAAAGTAAAGCATTCAAGTATCGCTTTACTCGCTGAGAAAGTAACTAGCCATGTTAGTTTTTATGGAAAGCATTGTGTTGTTATTTGTCTTTTTTTGGGACTGTAAAGGCCATCAAGGGGATAGGTATCAGTGAATAAATGTGAAAAGGTAATGTGTTACTTTAATAGTTACTTGAAAAAAAGTAATTTGATTACATAACTATGCTACATGCAATGCGTTACCCCAAAACCATTCATTAAATTCTAACATTTACCAGTTAGAAGTGCAAATCATGGTGAAGAAACAGTGCTGTCTTAACTAGGTTTCATATTGTAAGTCTGATTTTTACAACAGCATTCACCTTAAGTGTGTGCTCATGAATGATGCTGCCTACTGAGGCAACTCACTAGATTTTGAAATGGAGCCTATGTCTATTGTTTGTCCTTTTTTGCATAAATTAACATTTTAGTTTAAAGTCATAACTAATATTCATAACTGGTCAGATTTATTAATTTACCTTTTATTGTACATGTTAAGACTGATGAGAAAATATTAATATCTTACGGACGTTTAGGGTCAACAAAGATACTTTTATTTGATCAAAGATACAGATGTTGTAAAAATATTACATTTTATAACTTTACTACTGCAAAATATTTAAAAATGCAATTTATTCCAGAATTCATTTGAGCCTTAAAGTGTCACATGGTCCTTCAGAAATCATTCTGCTGATTTGCTAATTCTAATTTCAACAGTTTATTAGTAGTATTCAAGCACAAATGAATGCCTTATTTTACATGACCTTATTCTACATCCCTAATCCTGCCCAATACCAAATACCCTTAGTAAGTTAGTATTTAGTATTTTAGAATTTATTGAGTGGAAAAGTGGTGAATAAGTGCTCTAGCCTAACCGTGACTTGCCCTACTCTCTGGATTCACCCGAAAGTGAAAGTGCATTCCAAACACTCCTTCACATCTCTAATCCCTCTGTGTCTCTCCAGATGGTGGGTGGACTCCTGAACTTCTGTTTCTACACCTTTGTGAATAAATCCCTCAGCGTGGAGTTTCCTGAAATGCTGGCGGAGATCATCAGCAACCAGTTACCAAAATTCAAAGCTGGGAGTGTCAAGCCCCTGCTCTTTCACCAGAAGTGAAGCTCCTCCCAGCAGCAGGACACAATGCCTTAAACGTCCACCCCGTCCCCTCACTCCCACTCCATCGGGACAGCAGAGGGAGGCCGAGGCGTGCGAGAGAGAGAGAGAGAGAGAGAGAGGACTGTATGCAACCCAGCGCAGACCTCCATGATTGACCGTGGAGAAAGAGACGGGTAACTAGAGGTTCCGAAAATGTTGAAATGACGTAACCACGAATCTCACAGAGAGATCATCCCATACATGTCGTCTCAGGTGTTTGACTCCCAGCATCAACAGTTATTAGTAGAAGAAAACTAATTGTCCGAAGTCACTTACTTTGTAGAGTTGCACACATCTCTTATTTTCGGAACAGATGCAGCACTTAACACAGTTCAGTATGCGCAGATTATATCAGAGTATCCTACTTTTTAACTGCAAATGATAACAGTTTGAAACGATCATTTCAATAATATGTACAGAGATAATGGCTTCCGCTTGGTTTAAGATGAAATATGTTTTGTATGACATCATATCATATCACAGTTTTAAAGCAACTCATTAACAGAGTTACATATATATATATATATATATATATACACACAGAAAAAGGGAAAATATGTGCCTTTTAATTTTTTTTTTGGCTTCTTTCCTTTTTTAGCCGCACCAGACATCTGGCACTTCTTCTTCATAGTTGATTGTACTTTTATACCCACTTGCACTTGTAATTTTAAAGCCATGGTTTTGTTTTTTTGGGGGTTTTTTTTTTTTTTCCGGCAGCTCTGTAATCATTAGTGTGAACTTCAAAAAAGTGATCCTTATCGTGGAAATGAGTCGATTATTTTTACGCTGATATCAGATATCGAGAAAAATGCAAATCGAGCACTTTCACTCCTTGTAAATGCTTTAAAAGGGGCTGGGTTTGCTCTGGAGCCGAGGTGTATTTGTGTCTAGGAAAGCCATTTATTATTATTAATTTCACCTGTTAATTCATATAGGAATTATGCAATGTGAAACATGAATTTGTTTTGTCAGTTTCATTTTTATGTGTGTTGTATTTGTTCCTTAGTAATGCCACAGTATACAACCAAAACAATAAATGCAGAATACAGTACCTAACATTTATATTGTCAAAATACAGTACAATCACACTTAGCTACACCAAACATCAACTCAGGCCCACTTCATTTATATTTGCAGATCCTATTAGACAAGTGTACATTTGTATTTTGTTTTTTTGTTTTTTTAATCAGGTCCAGACTAATCCGTATTAAACTAACCTTGACCTGTGTGTTGGTTTAATCAGTCAAACTATGTTGCAGGCACAGGGTTTTAACTCTCTGGGAATTTCTACTCACCTTTATGGTTGCAATCTGTTAGTTTCTGTGCCAAACATATATATTGCTTTCAATTTGTACAATCTAAAATTTTGCTCGTCTTAACAGTTGTCAAAGGTATATATGTATACATATATACATATACATATATATATATATAAGGAAGGCTCCGAATATTTTACAGTTCTTCTGTGAAAGCTTAATACATGTTGTTTAATACACAAATAAAAGTTCTTCAGCTTCAGACTGCTTAGTATTGCGTTATGTGGTACAGATTTAGCGATCGACACTTGTTTTCAAATTCTAATCGATATCTGAGCAGCACTTTTCACTTTGCTCTTCCGTTCCTACAGATATATATGATGCAGATAAACAGATGTATTTACATGAACTTTTTGCAACATGTCTAATAAAACGTTCTCTTAGACCTTACAGTGTTGTGTTATCAGAAGTCAGATGCAATGCTGGGATGGGCTTTAACTTCTGGCAGAATGCCTTATCAGCTGCTTGAACATGTGGTGTTGTCAAAATGGACATTATCTTCACTTCTATGGGTGAGGCGCTAATCAATTATTGAAAGATGTTTCAGCTTTTCATATTTAAAAGATAAGTTGCAGAGGCAAGCTTTATTTTATGATGGAATCACTTTTGTTTTTGTCTCAGAACTAAATTAAAACTGCTGAAAATCATCCTCTGCTTAAGATTTACACAGCTGCTGCATAAAAATAGCCCTCTATTTTCTCTGAACGACAAACCAGTCCAGCCCATCACTACCCTTGAATTACATTCCACCAATGAGGAACCCCTTTGGGTTATTTGAGAGAAACGTTCAGGGATCTGTCTTTTTTGTGAAATGGAAAGGTTTCACGGATGTTAAAGGTTCTTAAAGGAACCCTCAATGCATATATATATATATAGTAGTCAACATTTGAAATGGATCAAAATCTTTCATCAAAGTTGTCCTAAAACTAAAACGCATTCTTGTCTTATGGCAACTTTAATTAACTTTTTGGAACCACTTGAAACGCTGACTGTGTATCTAAGACTTGTTTATTTTTATGTGTGGTAGTGGTATGTTTTTCATTAAAATCTCACAGATCAAACATTGCATTATTTGTGATTCTAGTGTATTCACCTTTGTGCCAGGTGCTTAAAAAAATAGAATCTTTGTAATCGAAATCGTAATTTATTAATATGAAAGAGCAGTAATAAAATAAAAAACACAACAAAATAATCTATATACATATACATTACTATACTTGTAGCAATAGCCATCAATATATTGTATGGGTCAAAATTAATTTTTTTTCTGACAATAATCATTATGATATTAAGTAAAGGTCGTGTTTCATAAAGATTTTTTTACATTCTTTTTCGTAAATATATTGAAACTAGATTTTCGATTAGTAAAATGCATTGCTAAGAGCTTTATTTGGATGGGTTTAAAAGGGACAGTTCACGCAAAAATAAAAATGTGATGTTTATATGCTTACCCCCAGGCATCCGAGAGGTAGGTGACTTTGTTTCTTCAGTAGATGTTTAACTCAAACCGTTACAGTCTGTCAGTCATTTAACGGAAGTCAAGGGGTTCCAAACGTTTCCAAAACTGCGAGTCAAAAAAAACCAAAATAAACCCTACGGCTCGTGACGACACATTAAGGTGTTAAGATACGAAACGATTGGTCTGTGCAAAAACAAAAACAGTATTTATACATGTGTGCATACCTCTTATACACCACAATCTCCGACTTTCAGCTTATTCACAATATCCGGCGCGTAGCGCGTCAACGTGCTCCGGCACATAGATGTATACACATAGATATAGACTAGATCTCCGCATATCGCGACCCATAGAAACAGTCACTAATGAGGCCTCTATGTATGAATCCATATGTGCCAACGTCAGTGTTTTAGTGAAGAAACCAGTCACCTACATTTTGGATGGCGTGGGCTAAGCAGATAAACATTACATTTTCATTTTTGGGTGAACTATAAGTGCCCCTTATTATATGCCTTTTCAAATATGCTCTTTCACGCAGTGTCATGTAGCTGTATGTGAACATAAACTATCTCGATAAATAAGGTTTTTGACGAATCAAAAAACATTCAGCTCAGCAATTCTACTCTTTTCTGTTACGGCTTCAGTCACTAAGTAACGTATTTGCATAATGCCCGCCCACGTCCTACGTTAGTAAGAACTGGCCCCGCCCACAAACAGTACACTTTCCACGTGGATGACATCATGTTAAGACGCCGCTGTATCCTGTGAGAGTAAATTTGTTTTATATGCCTTTCTGAAAGATGAATCTACAAAGAATGAGTGGTTAACATTCATTTTTTTCAACAACACCTCAGCAGTACAATCTCTTGTTGTGTTCGCCTCATTTTACTGATGACTGCTTTTCCAATCTTGGAGTACAACGCGATATTCACCAAACGCTTGGTCTTAAAAGATGGATCAGTGCCCAGACCGGCTTGCTTCTCTTCTGAACTTCTGTTCTGTTCTGTAAGTATGGTTAATAATTGATGATTGTATTTTCTAGCAATCGTGCAAAAGACGTATTTTGTTGTTCAGCTGGGGGACTTGTACAGTCTAAACATTGTGATTGTCTGTCTTGTTAGTTTAAGGAATGATAAACGATGTTTAACGCAGTGTTATGCATTAAACAATGCTGAAGTTCACAAAGTAGATGTTCAAAAGCAAATTGTGACTTTCCACAGTAGTCCGTGCTAACTAGTTAACATATTCTCTCTGAAAGCATCCCTAGTAATGCCAGAAAGTGCAGCGGTAGAGCAATCATGAAGGACTGCAGCATCTGACCAATCACAGCAGTGAGGGCTCACGGAGAGGCGGGGCTTAGACAGACTGGTTCTTCAAACTGCTTCACGCCAGTCATTGAACAATCATTTAGAAATGGGGTAAAATTAAATCTGTTTTTGGAGACAACTAGTCTTTTTTGACCTTGCATACATATAAACCTGTTTTAAGAGACTCGTAAAGCAATATTAGCAACCTTTAAAATGGCATAATAGGGGCACTTTAAAACTGTCCAAATAAAGCTCTTAGCAATGCATATTACTAATCAAAAATCGTTTCGATATATTTCTGAAAAGAAATGTAAAAAATATCTTTATGAAACATGATCTTTACTTAATATCCTAATGATTATCGTCATAGAAATTTTTTTTTGACCCATTCAATGTGCCATTTTGTGCTCTAGGGTTACACTCTTTTTTATTTTTAATTGAACAAAATCACTTCTGCCCTTTTATATTCATGAATTAAATGTTCTATCCCTTTAAAGGCGATTTTCTCAATGTTGATTTTATATATATATATTTTTTTTTTTTTGCACTCTCAAGTTTTCAGATTTTCAAATAATTATCTCGCAGCCAACTATTGTCCAATCCTAAAACCATACATAGATTGAAGGCTTATAGCCTAGTTTATATTGAAGATTTTGCGGTCTAGGGACACGTATCAAGTAACCATTTTAATTACAAAAATTAAATTTTTAAGAACTTGGCGGAGTTAAAGCTTTCTAAAAGATCTGTAATTATCCCGTATAATCATGTCAAAATGAAACAATATTTAGGTGAATAATATCCTACTTTTAAATAATTTGAGATGAAATTATTACATTAAAAAAAGAAAAAATATATATAAATGATGTATAAGATAAAAATGATAAATAAATCTCAACAATATATAAACAATATCTTATTTTATTATGATCTCATACTGTCATGCGTCTTGCTGAACAGCCCAGGCAGGTTTAGAGGCTCGGGTTAATCAATACGAACCGTTCCCCGTTCCCTGCAGCATTATTTACCGTGTCTCAGTTCTCCGGGCAGCACTTCGTCCATGGGGAGCACGTTCCGAGCAGGCCGCACAGAAATGCTGAAGGAGAGTGAGACACGGCCATCTTCAGTGTTCGAGCAGCGCCAGTGCTCAGAAGAGCGCCCTGAATAGTAGGCATGACGGAGGCCGATCCTGCGGTGAAAGTCGGCCCTCCCGACTACAAGAAGCTGGCCCGGCTGTACTGCATGAACGGGGGGTTTCACCTGCGGCTCGCGGCGGACGGAACCGTGGCGGGAGCGCGAGAGGAAGACGAGTACAGTGAGTTACGCCGCAGATGACGCGGTGATTGCTAAATTGTGTTTTTCGTCTGAGTGTGCTATCAAACTATGAGAATAAAGTATTTAAAAAGGAATAAAGCAGACACCATGGGGAATAATATAATGAGGAACTGTTTGGCTGGATTTACATTTTAAAAGGGCAGTGTGCTTGTGCTGAAAATCATTGTTTTTCCTCAATATTGCACTTGAAATATGTAAGTTAAAAAAAAATTAATACTTAAAGTGTATAAGCATCAGTAACAATACAGTAATTTACCATCTATCCATCCATTCATAATATATAAGGCCTATATATATATATATATATATACATACACACACACACCTAGTCCCACCTAAACAAGAACAATGCTGTAGTTTGACTGAGATTAATTGGAATGCAGTGGAAAAAAAACTTTTTTTTTTTAAGCTGTTGGAAAAAAAGTGATCTGTTTTTGCAAATGAAGTCTTTATACACACGCAATAAATATACTATTACGAACACCATACATAACCATTACACACCCACATATATATTGCATATATACTATTACACACTCATACTAATGCACAAATTTCCAAAACATATGCTATTACATATACAAATATACACAGGTGACTCTGGACCATAAAGGTCAATAAAAAAAATTAAAAAAAGCTGGTAAATAAGCTTGCAATTGATGGTTTGTTAGGGTAAGAGAATATTTGGCTGAGAACTATTTGAAAATTTGTATTCTGAGGGAGGCTGCAAAAGAACATTTCTTCATGGAACATGATCTTTATCCTAATGATGTCATAAATGAAAAATCTATAATGAACTATGTTTATTTTGCTATAAATATACCCGTGCTACTCTTGTGGTACTTTTTGAGACTGCTTTTGTGGTCCAGGGTCGCATATGCATTAACACACACACAGTAAAGTGAAACGACTCACATAAACTGTAGATTAACCTGTAAGCATGTCTACTCTAAAATCTAGACTATTAAATTGACATGAAAATGATTTACACTTGTATATTTTGCTTGAAAACTTGATTTCATTCGTAAAAACATTTGTCCTTGAGCTTCTGTTGTTGTAGATGTTGGACACTGTTCTGGAATGCTGGGATTTTCTGTATCATTTTCAGTAATCCTCCTGTATTTACTATACTGTGTGTGTGTGTGTGTGGTTTTAAAGGCATTCTGCGCATAAAAGCAACTAGTCCAGGAGTGGTGGTCATTGAAGGAGCAGAGACAGGACTGTACCTCTCTATGAATGAAGACGGAAAGCTGTACGCTTCAGTAAGTCTAATCCAATCTAATCCCATAAAAAGGCATAAAACTACATCAGTATTGTTTGAACCGCTGCATGTTCTTTCTGTCTTTGCAGTCATTAGTAACAGATGAAAGTTATTTCCTGGAGAGGATGGAGGAAAACCACTACAACACGTATCAGTCTCAAAAGCATGGTGAAAACTGGTACGTTGGAATAAAAAAGAATGGAAAAATGAAACGCGGCCCAAGAACACACATCGGACAAAAGGCGATTTTCTTCCTCCCTCGACAGGTGGAGCAGACAAAGCACTGAGGCCTGACACCTGATGCTATTTACAATAAGATCCCATTTGTTAAGATTAGTTAACTATTTCACATTTCACGGACCTAAACCAACATAAACTTAACTAACCTTATCTAATGTTAAAAAAATAAGTATAGCTACTGCATATTTACTGTAGAAAATACTGTACCGCTCATCCCAGGTGAAAAACAAGTACACCTCCATAATATACTTAAAGTGCTGTTTCTGCACAATAATTTAGTAATTAATATACTAAAAATGATTCTTTAGTACTTCTTTCGATTAACTTAAGATCATCTAAATGTACTCAACTGTGCTATTTTGAGACATCATGAATATACTAAAACGCACTTTTAACATCTTTGCATTTAAAAAAACATTTATTTACCACACGAGTGAACTGGTGTATGAATTATGGCTTCAAGTGGTAACTAAATGCATTTAAATTAAATACAGCGACAGTGTGTTAAAGCATATTTTAGTTCATAACCATAGTGTCTCAAAATAGCAGTTGAAATCACTTCCACGATCGTAAGTTTATCTTAAGTAATAATGACTTAAGAATTATTTTTAGTATGTCAAGTACAAAATTAGTGTTTTTGGAGTTGTACTTGTTTTTCACTTTGGTTTGTTAATGCATCAAATAACTTTCTTTATTAGGAAACTATTGTAAAGCGTTAGTGAATCATCACAACCCACTGTTACAGGATTACGTGACTAACGACATACACCGCATTAACTCGCCGTCAGACTAACAGAAGTTTACTAACCCTTAGATGGAAACCTCTCAAAAAGTACTATTTAAATATGCACTGATAAATATAGTAAAGATACAGTTTATAGAATAAAACTACTATAATAGCATAATATTTTTACATAGTTTAGTCCAAACAATGTTAAATGACATTTCATGTTGTATTTTTTTAATTACGTAATCGTGTGTCTGATTGTGTTTTAAGTTTCTGTCCACGAGCAACTTTATGTTGTTGTGCTGTTACTGTACCTTTCTGGATCATGTCACGCAATAAAGCTCTTCATGTGTTGACATGTGTTGAGTGACAAAGTACATATTCATGTAAAATTACAATAACTGCAAATGAATAAATGGTGAACGCTACTAGAAATACTACAATACCCACGTTATCAAACCAACAAATAATGTCAGTGCAAGTTAGTAAGAGCAAGTAAATAATATTGCACACAAAAAAAATAAAAATAAAAAGAGGCAGCATCAGTGAGAACAAGAAACATGAACTGGTAGCTGTAGTGTATAACACTGACACTTACGCAAAAGATTTGGTGTTGCCATACATGTTACATTTATTAAAAGTTACTTGACAAGTGTAAAACATACAAATCACAAACAACACATCGTGAAGCACTAACCCATTCCTTCAATACAAATAAAATGATCAATGAACAATCTACTGCTACATTTGGCATCATAAAATATTCTGTTATTCACACTGATTGATTAGGCGCATTACATATTCAGGTGTGCTTCAATGCAGAATCAGTTTATATTGAACTGCTGTGAATCTAAGACCTTTATTTTACTATTTTGGTCCATTTGGTGACAGTCATTTAAAACAAACCGACTTATTTTTGAATAAACGTTTAATATGCTTGAAAGTGCATGTTTATAACATTTAGCATCTCTTTTCTCGTGTACTGTATATACATACTCTTCTTCTAGTTCACAAAGTTACTAGATTTATTCACAAAGTAAAATTACAACTTTCCCACAAATCAAGAGAAAACCCACAGAAACAAACTGACTGGGAATTTTACAGATTCTGCGATGGCGTCACTTTTAACTAGAGCACATGCACATGTAAGCGGTTTCTAGATGCGTAATGAATGTACACTGTACGACTGAATTAAGCACTGGTACAAGGTTGGAGGAACTCCTTTAGTAGAAAAGGCCAATGTAATTAGTTGCATTATGCAAACAACAAAAGTGCAAGGGCGTCTGAAGCAGATGTGTCATTTGCACTGTTGTTGTTTATGTCCTGAAGATTCGAAAAAGCTGTAGGTGGCTCTCTTTGATTTGGCCTTTTTGTTCATTTTGCAATTATCCTGAGATTTTAATCTATTAGCAAAATCAAAAGAGAGAAAACACTTCACCTTCATTTTAATATCATGTCCACAATCCTTTACATCACTAAAAGGTTGTCTTTTAATTGATTTTCCTC
Source organism: Enteromius unitaeniatus (assembly GCA_032359435.1). Taxonomy (NCBI): domain Eukaryota; kingdom Metazoa; phylum Chordata; class Actinopteri; order Cypriniformes; family Cyprinidae; genus Enteromius; species Enteromius unitaeniatus. The sequence continues at coordinate 16,093,643 of JAUMHI010000055.1, forward strand.
AAATGCAATGTATACACCTCATTTAAAAAAAAAATGATAATAAATTCTTGTGATTTACCTAATAGATAAAAAGAACTCGGGTTCGAGGAAGGGTAGACATGGAATGATCTGCCATGTTGCGAACTCTGGAATAGTTAACGAATCCCCGGAAGAACAGCAGGAATCCTGGTGTAATAAAAATTTGATACTTGTTGTAATAATATATTAATATTTTTTAATAAAAAAAAGAGATAAATCATAACATCTAAAAATAATATTAACAATAATGGAATAATATTAAAAGATTTTTTAGCATTGCATCACTTGCTCATTAATGGATGCTCTGCAGTGAATGGGTGTCCAAACAGCAGATAAAAACATAAGAATCCATAACACTCCATCAGTTAATGTCTTGTGAAGCAAAAGCTGCTTGTTTGTAATAAATGTATCAATTTTAACTTCAAACCATCACTTCTGGACAAAGAGTCCATAATTCATAATAAATTAATCCAGTGAAATAATCCATTTCTTGTTGTCTCTCACATTTTTTTTTTGGTTTTGGCTTGCAACCTTTGCGTATATTATTATAGATGCATATTACTTTCCTGATTCAGAAGAGACGAATGCAGCCGAAATAGAACATTTAACATTAAAACCTTTTTCGTTCAAACACTCAACTTCTGTCTTTTCCAGACATTAACTGATGGACTGGAGTTTTGTGATGTTTTTATCAGCTGTTTCAACTCTCATTCTGACGGCACCCATTCACTGCAGAGCATCCAGTGCTGAGACGGTGATAGAATAATACCTTTCTCCAAACTCATCTACATCATGAATGGTCTGATGGTTTTCATTTGAACTTGAACAATTATTTGAATGAATCATGGTAATAAACACATTTATTTACACTGATGTGCAAATATACACTCACCTACAACAAGGAAAACCCACCACAGCCAGTACTGGCCATCAAAATATCCAGGGAAGTAGGTAGAAAACTGTGAAAGACAAGCGTTGTTCATCCTTTAATAAAAAGCACTAATCAAATAATATGAAATTGTAAATAATAACACAAAATATTTTAAAACATGATGTAATATTGAACATGTCATACTCTGACAATCAGGACCCATTTGACCAGAGACAGACCAAACCCAGAGATGGCCCCGTAGCGTCCAGCCGCAGATGTGGTCAGACAGAAGGACAGGAAGAACCCAATCCAGTTAAAGAGGAACGCCACTGAAGAGATATTAACAGATCCAAAATGTAGCTGAAAGTGTTTTTGTGTTGGTATCTTGGCTGGTCTAAGCTATGTAACCGTATTAAGAACTCAAATACAGTTTGACAACGCTTTTCTGCTGCTGTGTGAATGTGGCCTATACAAATATAAAACAAAAACAGGTTTGTTCCCCCATTCTAACTGCATTCTAATAGGCTTCATCCTGCAGTGAATGCTTTCAGAAGTTTGTTTCTTGCAATCACCAACATACTCGGCTCATATAATGTTAAAAGAACAATTAGGATATTACTGCACACAATAAATAAGGCACACAGGACACAGACATAGGCCCGGATCAGGCCACTGTTCAGTTTTTTATAAACATGCATAGGAAAAAGCATTACTTGTATGTTTTAAGATCAGTCAAGTGCAAGTTTCTTTCAGCTCAGATTGGCTTAACCTTTGTCTGTGAAACTGTGGGTAAATGCATCTTAAAGAGAAAGAAAAAAACAGTAACAACTGTCAAAGTACTGTGTGCTCTTACTGAAAAACGTAAGCATGAAAATCCCATCGTTGCCAACGCGCAGTTGATCCGTATCATCAAAGCTGTCTCTGGCAATGAAGTCCTCATCCTGTGTTGGAGAAAAAAAGCACGGACGTGTCAAAAAAAGTGCTTAATTAACTGTAATTACCTCTAAAACAAGCACAAACGCTCACCCTGTCGGTGACTAGAGGAACTGTGGCCTCTGCTTTGCTCCTCTCAGCCTCGTCGTATGACGGCAGTGATGTGGCAACATTGTACGAGGGGGGTTTGGGGTAAACCTCATCCTCTTTGTACTCAAAGAAAGCTACAGTAAACAGAGTAAATTGGTTAGGAATCATAAGAGGTAGCAGTTATTTCTGGCATGCGGTTACTGTGCAGATGTGTAACTGGACGGATCTGCACACACACACACACACACACACACGTTACCTGCGTTACTCGCTGCGATGCTGCTGTACGGAGGAGGAGCATCCGTGGCTTGCTGCAATTCCTCCACTGACTCCTCCTCATTATTCAGCTACGCCACACAACAAAAGCAAAGCTGCTGTTATCATATTACAACATTATTCTCTCTCTCTCTATATATATATAAAAAAATAATAATACATATATATATATATATATATATATATAATAGTAAATTATTCTTACAGAATACACTCATAACATACAAGTTTCTAAGAAATATAGCACATATGTATATAAGTCATTGGTGTTTTGTGTGTGTTTGTACTGTTTATTTATCATGTAAATATTAAAACACACAGACATACAATGCATTTATATATCCTTATATTTGATATAATGTATAAATATATTTTATAAACTTTCTATGTTTAAATATATACATGCATGTGTTTGTATTTATATATACATAATAAATATGCAACGTATACACAAATACCTACATTATGTAAAGAAAGACTTCTTTTTGACGCGATTAATCTCGATATATAAACACGCATACACTAAATACATTAGAGTATACATAATATTGGCTGCTTATATATTAATGTAGGATAATTAAAAAAGTGAATACAGAACAAACTAATAAGATTTAGATGATCATTCGCGAATCTGGATAGCTTCACCTCTGTCTTCTTGTAAGTCATGAACTTGAACACTGTTTTACACGAGTTCAAATATCACAGCAAACAACACTTGATCGGAATGACAACCTAACATCGTGATAATCCACGATAAAGTGCGGATTATATTGTATTCATATTGTGTGTTTCTCGGTTTTTCCGGTTTGTTGTGACGGCTAATGCTAACTGAAGGCCGCGCTAACTGTTAACCAGCTAATTAATCCACCGGACTTTATCCTCTCTTCTTAAAACATTACAGTTTAGAGTCTTTAAAATGATTATCAAAACTTCATCGACTCGATATGATTATAACTCTATTAACCTTTTAAAAAAAAGTATGTCAAAAAGCACAGAAATGAGCTAGATCATGTTTGTTACCTGCTGATATCCACTCCTCTGATCCGTCATTCTTCCGCGTCGATCTCTTCACTTATTCACTCATACAGTGATGAGCACTAGTTTAACGTGTCTTTTTTTTACTTAATATCACAAACGGGCTGTTCGTTGATTAAAATATTCTCGTGTGAAGTCAGATTGACAGTACTAGGCTAATCTATAGCCCGAACAATGGCGACTGCTCATGCTCAGTCGGGTTCAGTGTTAGGCTCTGTCTCAAACACTTGTGTGCTGCCTACCTAGACAGCATCTCAGCTGTTGTACACGTGCTTCGAGATGGCTCCGCTCAGCTGTCTAATGAGGCAGCGTACTAGGTTTTGAACACTCCCCATGGGTGTATTTATATCAGTGCAAAGATTATGTAACCAATTATAGAGAAATTTCCATTTGGGACTCTGCTAAACTAAAAGTACATTTGAACTTTTATACGTTCACTTGTCTTTACAATGGCTGGAGACAGTCCCAGTACAGTAAGCACTCTATTAACACTCTATTAGTGAAAAATTTGACTCTGGAGGGCATGTCTTATTCCCAATCATTGTGAATCACTAAGGTGTTTTTACTCAGTCATGTATGAACTTGATTACACTGAACTGCCTATTTTGTCCTTTGAGATATTGGTAATGATTTTATGACTTCTCATGATCGGGAAATGTCTCTTTAGTCGAATAGTTCACGCGATAAAATAATAATAATAATAATAATAAAAGTAATTCTTGTACAGTTAAACGTTATTGTCCTTCACCAGTGTTGTCATTGATAACTAAAACAAAAACTATTAAATAAAAATAAAATACTATATATATATATATATATATAAATTTAAAAAAGAAAATTAGAAGTGTTACCTTGGCATCTAACTGAAACAAAGAAATTACATAAAAAAAATAAAAGGTGTGTGTCTGTGTATATATAAACATATATAAACAACTAAAAATAAAACCATAAAAACAAGTCATTATTAAATATTATAAGAGCATATAAATACTGAAATGCCAAATCATCAATCCAAAGATTAATATTTACAGTATTAGGTCTATTTATTATTGTTGGCAAATGATTAATCGCATCCAAAATAAATATTTTTGTTTACATAATGTATGCATGTGTACTGTGTATATTCATTATGCATATATAAATACACATGCATACAGTATATTTAAAAAATATTTACAAGTCTATACATTTATATTCTTATATATAAATAATTTAATATATGTTAATATATAAACAAAAAATTCTTAAATATATACATGTATGTATTTATATTTATACATGCATAATAAATAAACACAGTATAAATACATATTATATCCATAAATACTTCTTTTTTGGATGCGATTAATCGCTTGACAGCACTATTATTTATTCATCAATTCGTTATATATTTGGTCACATTTAAAGAATCAGGATTCCAAGTTGATTATTATATGAAAACTTTTTAATTCAATACATCGGGTTTTGAGAGGTTTGATAAAGGAAATGAAGTAATATAAAAACACAACCACAAATCTGTTGTGTGTCCATTCTGCTTATCAATATTATTCCACCATCTTGTTGTGCACATCCATAATGCCTGAAAAAAACAAAAACATTCAACTGATTTTCTTGCATGCACCATGTCCCTGTATTCACTCAATGTCCTCAGGAGAGAGAAAGAGAGATCAACAAGCTATGTAGAGTTAGTGTTACCTTTGAAATACTTGACTGTCTTGACCTTCAGCTCCTGTGTGGCATCTTCATCGCACACAAATACAGTCTGAGGGTGCTGCTGGAACGCTGACACCGTCCACATGTGATTCACTCCCTCTTCTATGGCTTTATAGAGCGCAAATGCTTTATGTGAGCCAGTGATAAGGATCATGACCTGAAAATGTCATAAAGTCAATTTTGTTTCAGATCATCCCATGATCACTGATGCTGCTGAACAAGTAACATTACTTTCTAGAGAAAAGTACTTTAAGGAGTAATGCAATAATTATCTATTAAAATTTTTAATGTGTAAATGTTTTTATTATTATTTCTAAATATTATTTTTAGACAACACAAAAATGATTCAAATAAGAATAAATAATAATATAAAAATAAGAATAGTGTGCCTCTCTCAAAACAGAATAATTTTATTATTATTATTATTATTATATTAATATAATTTGTATTTTATTTTTTACATTTTTAAAATATATATATTCTTTTATTTATATAATTTTAAATATCAGTTTATGTAAAATGGTAAATCTAGCAGTTTTTTTTTTTTTTACAATGAGAGAGTACAAAAATTATATTTGTTATTTCTGATATTTTAAAATCAGAATAGAAAGTGTTGCACTTCTCAAAACAGACATGTTGCTAATTTTTATTAATATAACCATTATTATTATTATTATTAATACCTTTTTATGTTCTCTTTTACATTTTATTTTAAATAATATTTTTTTTGTATTTAATTTGTATTTATTTTAATTTATAAATGTTTAAGTATCAGTTTATGGTAAATCTAACAAAGCTTTAAAAATATATTTATTTTTGATATCTTAAAATCTGATTTGTGTGCACTTCTCAAAACACACGTTGCACATTTTAATTTTTTTATATATTTTTATTTATTTGAATTCTATTCTACTGTAAATATAAAGCAGACTATAATATTTAATTGCTTTTTTCAGCTACACTGCATTTAAAACAGCTTATAATAAATGTTGGAAGGCATTGTTTAAAAAAATTTGGCCAGAGAAATGTGCAATGAGTCATCTTACAGGAGCAGAAGAAGGAGGGGCTGACATTTTCAGACGGAATTATTACAGTACATTAGGAAAAGCACAAATGTGAATATTTGTACCTCTCTGGCATCCATCACTGTGCCAACACCAACAGTCAATGCCATGGTGGGGACTTTAGAGAGATCGCCTTCAAAGAAACGAGCGTTAGCCAGAATCGTGTCCATAGCCAGGGTCTTAACACGCGTTCGGGACACAAGGCTGGATCCAGGCTCATTGAAAGCAATGTGGCCATCAGGTCCAATACCTGCAAAATTACAAGCCAGCGTTGTTTAACGGTGCCACACACAGGCCAAAGTTCAATCGACTGACTTACCGCCAACAAAAAGTTCAATTCCTCCAGCAGCTTTGATTTTGGCTTCAAAGTCCTGACACTCTTTCTCTAGACTGGATGCATTGCCGTCTAGGATGTTAGCGTTTTCTGCTCGGATGTCGATGTGCTTGAAGAAGTTATTCCACATGAATGAATGGTAACTTTCAGGATGGTCTCTAGGAAGTCCTGTCACAAGAACACCAAGTTAAGCATTCAACTAAATATACGACAGGCACTTCACCCTTGATCCAGAGCATAAATAAGAGGTCACGTACCTACATACTCATCCATGTTAAACGTTTTCACATACTGAAAAGAGATTTCTCCCTTCTTGTGATACTCGATCAGTTTCTTGTAGCATCCAAGCGGAGTGCTTCCTGAAAAACACAGGCCTATATTACAAATGAACGTCTTTGTGCAATACGCATTTGTTGTTTTATGATTTTACCTGTTGGAAGACCTAGTGTGAAGAACCGGTCAGGACCAGGATTAAACTTCCTGATCCTGTTCCTGATGTATTTGGCAGTCCATTCGCTGACCTGGTCGTAGTCATCTAGTATGATGAGCTTCATGGCTTTATCTGTGTCTGAGAGAAGCAAACAGATCTGGAGTCTGTGTGTGTTACAGTCCTGCCTTCTCCAGACTTTAGCACCATACATTAAGACGGAAGTACTGTTGTAGTTTATTACACTTCACTGATATTTAGAAGAGACTGCAATTCACAATTCACTGTGTTTATACTTAATCTACTCTTTTTGTCACCAGACACCTAGTTTGTTTCAGCAAGTTAATAAACAAACTAGCCGGTTGCTTTGAGTTAAAAAAAAAGAAAGAAAGAACACGTGACTAGAAAATCGCGATGACACTGGAATTTATAATATTATATTTTAAAAGACACACAAAGGACATCCGTATTGAGGTAATAAACTCTTACCAGATCGTATGTTTGTGAGTAACTCTTCCAGCAGCTCAGAGGAACACGATCATGTGACCGAGAGGAAATGTTGCACTTTTCACACAGGATTTGAGAGTAAAATACATTGCGTCATCAAAAAAGGATTTTAGGGATGATTTAAAAACAAATTTGGCAAACTCGGCGAGATTTATACATTTAAAAAAATAATGTGTACAAAGCAATGTTCACGTAACGTTACAATGGGCTCTGCAAATAAATAAAAGTCGTAATGAGGTGCTTTACTTCTAAAACATGTTGATCAATGACGACTACAGAAGGACAACTGAAATGATGTTTTATTCGCATAATTGATCATTTACCCCAATTTAAGATATCACTCATTTGTGGCATTCTGGGGTGGGAACACCTTTTTTATAGTTAATGATAAATGGATAAATATTGAAAATATAACAACTTTGTAACAGGATGGAATGATACCTTTTTTTAACTTCTGTAAAAAGTGTTTAAATGATGATACTTCTCGGGCTTTACACAAGTTTTAAATATTGTTAATTTAAGTGGAATATGAATTCATAACACAGTTGAACGCAAAACCTGGGACACAGCTATTTTGGTCATAATAATGATAAAAATTACTATAATAATGAACTGAATAGTTTAACATACTGTTCATTTGCTGCATGCTTTAAGGTTTGCAAGCAAGGTCAAAATCCATATTTGAGAGTGGTTGAGGTTTAAAATTAGTACCATATTTGTGGAACATGCCACTGAATGTTTCAATGCAAGTGATGGAGGGTTCACTCGCTCTAAAAAGAGTAAACCGAGATGTGAAGCAAACATAAGAGGGTGAATGTGCAATAAAAGCTTTGGGTAAAGCTGACGAATATTTTCACACATTTCCTTCTGCGACTACCTGCTTTGGCCAGTGTATTGAAGTCAACCATAAACATTCATTCATAAATATTAAAGGTGAAGCAAACTGCATTACACATGCTTTTGCCTTATGCTAAAGTAATTTCACAATATAGCACTCACACATATGTTTCAATGCATATTTATTGAAACAACAGTTGACAGAACCAGCATACAACAGAACCTCTATCGTAGGCAGACAATTGTTCTCAATCAGAAGTCATACAGCATCATGATTTATGCTTTTCTTAATATAAAAAGACATGCAAATGTAGCCACTGGATTCTCTCATTGGCAGAGTCACCCCGCCGTGAGGATGCTGATTTAGCGTTAGCAGTCACTGGAAACGTAAGTTAACATTACCGAAACATTATGTTACATAACATAATGTGTAACGTTAACCTAACATTACACAGCGTGGTTAATCGAGGTCCATGTCCGGCTTGGATTCTGAGGCGTCTGCGCTGTCTGCAGCCGCTTGCTCTGAGCCGCTGGCCTGGGCTTCATTGACCGGTCCGTTCGGTTCTGAGGGGTTCTCCTCTTTTGGCAAGTCCACTTTGGGCTTGGGTTTGGTCACCACAGGATTGCAAGTGGAGAATAGCTCCTGGGGAAAATGCCACGAGATTGAGTACAAGCGTATTATCACAGTTATGGTAATAATACAGTTACTCTATTATAAGAGTACAGTTATGGTGTCAGATAATACCATAGTATTGTGGTGTAAATCTTGGAGCGGAAGCAGAATTTCTGTAACTGAGAGCGATGCGATGCACATCTTCATGCATAGCCAATGATACATTAAAGAAACATATTATATATATAATATATAAAAAGCAGCTACTGATAAATTCGCCTCGATACAATGCACTTTAATTTAATGCAATACCAGTGTTGGGTACATTAGTATTACAATTACTTCATCAATACTGTAGTTAAATTACTCCGTCTGAAAAGTAATTTAGTTACTCAATATGTAATTATTAAAGGGTTAGTTTACCCCAAAATGAAAATTCTGTCATTGAGTGCGTTGACTTGGACCCTCTTAATGCGATTATAATGAGATTTTACAAGTATTCCGATTTAACTTTAACTCATGTAAACACAATACTTCAATTTAAAGGTACTGTATGTAGGATTGACACCAAGTGGTTGAACTAGGTATTGCAGTCCAAATTCAAAATACTGGAGAGGGGTTTTTCACCCGGCCCCTCCTCAGACTTGACGCACACTCAGGTTGCCATGTTTGACGACACCAACAGGAACGAACGCACATGAAAATGAATTAAATGAAATGCACTGTATTTTCTGGATGCCGAAACA
>JAUMHI010000055.1:16120678-16132572 GCA_032359435.1 Enteromius unitaeniatus
ACAGTGCATACAGTGGCCTTACTTACTCTGCATCCCTGATACAGAAAGCTTCCATTAGCAAAGAAATGTAAGAGCACACGACTGGCCATATTAGTGATGTAAGAACAGATTAGATTATGGATATACGTAACTTAATTAATAGCAGCGAAAAACTGTAACGCTCAAACAAAAATGTAACATTATGGGGTGTAACGGTGGTTGCCCAAAATACTTATTTTACTTGTTATTTGAGCAAATAAAAAAAACATTCCGATAGACACGGGAAGCAAACCAGGGTCGCCTGTGTGCTGACTCTGTAACCCAACCCCTAGACCATGATTCAATGTATAAACCAGTGCTTTGACTTTACTTGACTTAAAGATGAAACTTGAGCCCAAAAAATAAAACCACAAGTGGTTACTAATGTTTGGGCGCTAGAAAAGTATCTACTTGTCACAGATTTTTGACAATTATCCCGGATAGCTCAAGCACGCAATACCACCGTTACAAGGGAAAAGACAAAAAGATGCACTCTGGGTCTCAAAATCCTTTCCCGACGTAAATGTAATTTTTTTCGAATTAATGCATCCTCTTCATCTATGGGATCCTCCAAAAAAGGACAAGCCATTCTCACAACTTTCTTCTCTGTTTGTGTCCGAAATGTTGGCATTGAATGGCTAAAGTTATGGCGAGAAATACCGCTGCGTCTTTAAAAAAAGGGGAGGAGACCGACTGAAACTTAGAGTTTAGAGAATAAAACCTTCTCCCGACCAAGTTAGGTTCAGAGAGTAAGTTACCACAGTAACTGACTCGGAGTAATAGTTCCCTCTCTTTCAGAAACAGGCTTGAGTTAACCTGCTCTCTCGGGTTTGAAACGGAAAACCCAGAGTTTCCCTTATCTCAGGGTTAACTAACTCCGAGTTTTCACTTAACCTCTTTTCTGAAATAGGCCCCTTGTCTATATACTTAAGATTAAGATTAGGTTAAAATGAATTAGGGTTGTCTTTGTCTTTAAGATCTTCATTTGATATTAGGAACTTCTTGTTTCTTTTATATACATTTATTCATTCATCATATAACCATTTAATCATATAATAATTTACAATAACTGTGTAAACAATCTGTATACTTGTTTCATGAATTATTCATTTATATTATTTTATTTGCATATTATCTTCCATTTGTTGTTTTTAGATAATGTCACAGGACAATGTTGTGAAGCAATTTTCCATTGCTACTGTTTGTGGTGTAACAATACTTGATGGATTTGTGCTGGTCAGATGAAGTCTGAGCACTGAAACATGCACAAACCACAAAATTTTGGAAAATTATAAAATAAATATACATTGCAATGATGTGTCAGGCTAAGATACCACTATTTAAAAATCTGGAATCTGAGGGTGCAAAAAATATAAATATTAAGAAAACAGCCTTTACAGTTGTCCAAATGAAGCTCTTAGCCATGCATATTACCAATCAAAAATTAAGTTGATATGTTTACAGTAGGAAGTTTATTAAATATCTACATGCAACATGATCTTTACTTAATATCCTAGTGATTTTTGGAATAAAAGAAAAATGTATCAGTGTATTTTCGCCTACTGCTACAAATATTTCTTTTGTGCTCCAGGCAGGGTCTGCTTTTGCTCTTCTTCAGCTTTACACAGTATTGTGATATTAAATATGAGTAAGGGCCCGTCTGTGCGTTCCTTGGGATACCACAATGACCGATACCCAACAAAAATAGATCAAGTTTTCAACTATTTGTAAAAGAATGAGAATCTGACAGATAAAATGCATGTACGCAGATAACCCTGCACTGATAATCTTACCTTCGAAGGGTTGAAATTGACATTTTTAGCGCTGCCATGCTCATCGCCTGAAACAGCTGGCTGGTTGTTAAATCCTTGCTTGACGTTCAATGCCGTCAGCTCATCCTAACCATGAGAGAGAGAGAGTTTTAGTTATTAAATGACTCATGTATGCATGCATATCCCATTCTCATTTCATTATGCAATAGGGTTAATCAAATGCCAGATATTTAATCACTCATTTATCTTAGTGAACTCCCAAAATGAATGAAGACAAACACTGAATCCGGACAGAAAAATCTGCACGAACAATTGAAAGACTCCAAGCAATGCTGAAAAATATTCTTATATCAAATGAAACAGATATTTAAATATGCTTTAATGTGTATTTTCTGTTGCTTCTATTTGCTGACAACTGAGACCGACTAACTAAACAAACGCCTAAAGGTATCATAGGCACGTACATAATGCCTTTTATCCGTGCTTAAAAAGATCATTAATGTATTCTCAGAAATACTGCTTGCTAGGTTTTAAAACGCATCCATGAAAAACAAATCAATTCAAAAGGAGTTGTCAACAAACATCCACATCCCTACAGTCCCACCAGGCTATTGCGTTTGTTTACATCTTTAGTATTTATTTGCAAGTAATATAGCTTGATTTCCTTCTTAAAATACAAGAAATGATGATTAATAACGGTTATAGGTTTTGTATGAGGCACTTTTAAATGGCACTGTCACGACGAAAGAGCTTTAAATAAGAAGCACGGTGAATAACGTTACAGATTCTCAAATCATTTTAAAAGCTGGGATTTACAAATAAAACGAGCCTTTCCGCTCTCTAACCATCTGCAATAACAACCACAGATTAAGACCGAAATCATTTGAGGCATAAATATTGTTTTTCTGTTAAGCTAACCGAGCCGTTGGTTTCATTGTTATTGGCCGTTAGCTGACGGCGGGGCCTGATCTCAACAGCCTTGAAAAACACACTTTAATTCGCTATTTAAATATTAAATGTCGCCACAGAGGAAGAGAGAAAGTCGTCAAACCTCCTTTTGCTTCGGGTCCTGTGGATAAACGTCCGGAGGACCGAGTCTGGGCCGTTTAAGAGGCCTGTGTTCGTAGCTCAGAATGCCGAAGGCAGCCATCATCCCCGCGGCATGTCAGCCGGTGTGTGGCCGAGTCTGAGAGCTGCTTCTGCGGCTAGAGCTTCGCAGCTTCACCCGCTGCTTCCGCTCCGACGAGAATGATGGGTAACTACGAGACAACATAAAAGTCCCTCCAGTACAAAAAAAAATTAGCTTATTTGAAGCCTTTTTTGAGTTTGAGTTCTTTAGAACAACGAACATACAAGGACAATAACATAAATTACATCAAAATAAATATATTCAAAATAAACAAATTATGAAATTCACGTCCATAACAAGTACAAATAACTCAAATAATAGATTTAAGACTTTAAAATAATTAAAGTTATTCGTTATTTCTTGTTTCCTTTAATCTATTTAATGTAAATAATGGGCCCGATAAAAATGGGCGTGTCAATTTGTAAATTCTATGTGTCTTGCTTCCGGTCTTATTTGCTTCCGGTTTTTTAAAAGCTGTAAAAAACGCTTGTTTTGTTGTCCTATCATATTATTTTAGTGTATTAACTTAATAATGAACACATTGGTCTGTATAGCAAACAGTTTTACTGCGGTCGTTATTCTACACTTATCTCTACTGAGGCTAATGAAACGGAAGTCTTGCCCATAGGCTTTCTTTAGCGTTTAGGAAAATGTTTTATATAATAATAATTCTATATAAATAAACTCTGCCCACTGTATGCTCATAAAATAAAACATCTCTTTTTTCCCCCCTCAGTATTAGTATTTTGTTTAAGAAACAAACACCGCACCCCCCCCAAAAAGAAGAAGAAGAAAGACAAATCACACCAAAATAACATGCAAATACAATAAAAAAATAAGTTTCTGTCAGTTTCCTCTTTACAAAACTCTGAAATTACCTGTTTTACAGGATAATTTATTTGTGATACAAAAATTTATGAACATCGTTTAGGTATCTTTAGTTGGCATTGAAATTGTGATCTCCAAAACACAGCTGGTAAAAGAACATGTTTACTTGTTAAATCAGGAGGTTTTGCAGTGTTGTTGTGGTTAATTTGGGTTGTGTTGTTTTTGATGAATGATCATATTAGCAAATTAAAAATGCTTTTGAAGTTTACTGTTCCAGATAATAAAAGTCCTAAGTGCATGCTAAAGATTATAAGCAATTTTTATACATATTTATAAAATGTCTGTCTTGCCATTTAAAAAAAAAGTCCATACTGGAAAAACAACACATAATTATAAACCATATAAAAATGGACAAAAGCTATTAAAACACTCACACACACACACACACACACACACACACACAATGTATGTTTCCCCAAAAACTGAAAATTGAGTGTTTAATCTCATCAGTATACATTACTGACACTCTATTCTCCAGTTTGGTCCTGTTAAGTGCTTTGACACAATCAGTATTGTTAAAAGTGCTATATGGAGACAAGCCAAGTAACCTTTATTTATATATAGCGCTATATTTAAATATAAATAAAGGTTACTTGGCTTGTCTCCACAAGGTACATTTCTTTATTTTCTTTTAGTGCACACGCACACACACACACACACACACACACACACACACACACAAAGAACAGTTAAATGTATAAATATAGTCTTTATTCAATAAAGCATGTTTTATAACAACCATAAAACAAGTGTTCATAAAACAATCACCACCACCAAAAACTGTAATCTCTGAATCATAAAGAACAAGGCAACTCTTAATGATTAGCATATCTAAATTTGTCAACAGATAAATATCTAAACGGATACTGCACAGTATGGCATATATATTTATTCAAAAATATACATAGACCCAAATTCTTACATAATACAATAAATGTGCAAAAATAAAACAGAACAACCAAGTCATCCATTCTTGAAGAGATCACAAAGTGTAGTCTTGATATGAAGTAGTACAGGCACTCCTCAAGAACGAATGAGATATTTAGCATTAATATCCTCCATGTGTGCATGAAACTTCCTTGATTTCAAACATAAATTAAAGTCTCTTTAGATTTCTTGAATCTTCCGAGAATATAATCAACGGAGCATAATGAAAAGCATCTGTGATTTGAAATTACACAGAAATATGCACTTAAGATTACAGCGACGTCTCGTTGAATTATCGCAAGAACTCGCATTGCACATTTTTGTCACTAAAACGCTATTTGCACAATGCTTTTGACAGATACCTGCCAAATATGTAACAGCAGAGGCACAAAACGTACACCGTATGAATAACAACGAAAGCACAAGGAAATAATACAAAAGAATTCTAATAAAAAATAAAAGGTTTTCTCTGATGTCTGGAATGATTGATATGTTTGACTGATCTGAACGTCATCTTTGGTTGGATTCATATATGCCTGAACATGTCAGATACAAATAAGGCAAGTCAACAGGTTACCTTATGGTTGACACACATGTTGCATATTCTTAGAAAGCAAAAAAATGCTGAACGGCGGGAAAACAAATGCATTATCAGTGTGCAAAATTTCCTTCTACCACACACAGGCAGAAGTTGTGTTCGGACGCTTCTGCAGCAGGCAGGAGCAACACAAATAAAGTGCCATCAGCATGAGCGTTCCCAAGGAAGGATCTTCTTCATGACATCAAACACTATCTAGTCTCTCTATAACGGTAGCGTAATCTAAAAGTATAACAAACAAACTGACAATCTCAGTTTGAGCAGCTTCAAGGATTTCAATCTGGTGTGAATCTGGAGGAGCTCTGCTCTCTCTTCAGTGCCTGCTTACTTCTTCTGCTGCCACCATCATGGCACGAAAATGTGAGTTTTCATCGGCCAGCAGGTTTGAAGGGGTGTCAAACTCCAAAATCTGTTTCAAAGACGAAATGATGACATCACATGAAGTTACTGTTTATAATCCATACCGTATATATAGACATTGACACAAAATATTAAACCAAGTGCAGTCTTTAAAAAAAAGACACATAATATTCACTGTTAGTCAGTTATTCTATACACATGAAATGAATACATCAGATAAATGCATTAACAGTTTGAAGACACTGTTAAACATTTACATAGCAGTGTTTTTTAAAACGTGAGTAAAGCTCAGAATTCTTATAATATGTCTATTTCCATTTATTGGGAACACGGCACATTATATTTTACATCAAAACATGAAGAAACACGATCAATATTTTAATTAATTTACAGAAAATGACGGAAAAAATTATATTGGGCTGTTCAAAAAAATAGCAGTGTCTGCCTTTTTCGATACAAACTAAAATTTTTACTTCACAAAACTGAAAAAACTTTAAATTGATGTCGCAGACAGTTTGTCAGTCAACCCCAGTCAGTCAAATATTAATTTAGTGATTCACAGGAAAGCTAAATCTGAAAGTTTTTTCAGTTTTGTGAAGAAAAATTTGAGTTTGTATTGAAAAAGGCAGCTATTTTTTTCAACAGCCCAATGTCACTTTCTGTAAAGTAATTAAAATATTGATCGTTTTTCTTCATGTTTTGATGTAAAATATAATGTGCAGTGTTCCCAATAAATGGAAATAAAAATATTTTAAGAATTCTGAGCTTTACTCGCGTTTTAAAAAACACTGCTATTATTTAGAACACAAACTGTATATTAACGCGTTTACATCTATAGTGTGACACTTAACTCATTCATTATGCTCTGTGACATTTATTACTGGCTGAACCTTTGGGTCTGATTATCACATGACCATGAACATGAACAATGCCAATTCTTTAAGCGCTAAGTTATTTTGTACATTATATCTATTCATAGTTTTCAAGTCACGTGACCAGTTTTTGTCTGTTTGACAGCCGCAAATATTTAGATCACCTCTCTAAACAATTATTGATGCATAGTGCACATAAGAAAGCAGACCAGAATACGAACGCAGTCTGCTTAATGGTTTAGTGTTTTCTGTGGGAAACCAGTTAACGTGAAACTTTGCACATTGTGTTTATATTCTGGCTTCATCTGCTTGACTGTGCATGATCACTAAGGTATTTACTGAATTTTATATTTTAATATCTGTGTTTTATTACATTACTACTAAATGGTGTGACATTAGGGCTGAGTGACATATTCATTTTATATTGTGTTATTACAGCAGTGACAGAGGTAACATGATATTTGTCACCTTGAAGTAAATTGATTTCTAGGGACATTTTTCACAGGTGTGTTTGTTTTCCAGAGTGAGTCTATAACAATTATGATATTAGCTAACACATATCGCTCACCCCTGCTCATATAGATTGTGTCTAAACGATCTTTGGGGTCATCATTGTTTTAAATCAGTGACCCACCTGGCCCTGGTCCAGGACCATGATCCTGTCACAGTTCAGCACAGTGTTGAGGCGATGGGCGATCACGAGTGTGGTGCAGCCGCTGAACGAGGTGCGAATCGTGTCTTGTATGAGGCGGTCTGTCTCTGTGTCAATAGCAGCGGTTGCTTCATCTAACAGCAGGATCTGAAACAAGATTGCACGCAGCACATGAATATCAGTACAAATCTGTTTAATGGCCAAGTTTTTACATTTAAAAATTAACCTCTAGTCCCCATTAAATGTTTTAAAGAGCACTTTTTTTCTGGTGACACACGTGGCAGGACATATCAAATAGTTTCCTCTCCTCATTTTTAGAATAGCCAACAGTCACAAAACAAGATTT
Organism: Enteromius unitaeniatus; assembly: GCA_032359435.1. Classification (NCBI taxonomy): domain Eukaryota; kingdom Metazoa; phylum Chordata; class Actinopteri; order Cypriniformes; family Cyprinidae; genus Enteromius; species Enteromius unitaeniatus. Next base: position 16,128,241 of record JAUMHI010000055.1, read on the forward strand.
TTGATCAAGTAAATGCAAAAACGGTTTTCAGTAAAATTCAGTAAAAACTGTTAAAACTTAACCAGTGGTTCTCAACCAGGGGATCTTACAATGACTTAAAACATGACAAAACTTACTTTTTAAAATAAGCTAAAACAACCACAACAAAAAAAAAGGATCTTAATTCAACCCCTCAACAACTGTTTTGTTTGCATATTTCCAAAACCCGGAAATATGAGACTTGACTTCATTTCAAAAGCAATTTCCTTCTTTCTTTTTTCCCCATTCCATTGTCTTTCTTTCTAAATAAATAAATAAACGAATGAATACATTTATTAATAAATGAATGAATGAATGAATAAAAAATCTCTAATCACTAATAATGCATACACATTTTTTTTAGTCATGCCATGCTCTAAAATAGAGTAGAAACTGTGAGTAAAAATATATTTTTTTAAATATTCAGCTCCTAAATCCTGAAATATAATAATTTTATTTGAATTATTTGATCTTATTTTACTTGACAGAGAACACACCTAGGGTTGAGGGCGTTTTGATATTTTTGTGCAAAATGTGGGACCTTGAAGTCAAAACACTGAGAACCACTGGTCACAATTTTACAAGGAACTTTATATCTCTGTGTCACTCAGACATAATCCATGTGCTCCATGTCAACTGTGCAGTACAGAATGTAACATTATGTCCTATTCTCAAATCATTACACATATTGTGCAAAGCTTCTCATGTTTACATTATCGACAGGTAAAAAAAAAAAAAAAAAAAAAGGACAAACGAACTTTACACTTGTGATTTTTCAATAGTCATTCACTGTCTGCCATGTGGTGGCAATGTTTCACTACTTTACAACAGCCGAGATGCACCAGTCCTTCTCAGGAAAACACTGATGAATGCAAATGATACACTGCACCTAAACATATAATCAAATACATTCAAGGCAGCTAAATAAACCAGTTTATCCATTTTGAAGAGGAGATCTGTAAACTTAGTTGATGATGATATTTTGGCACAAAAATATTTGCTTACTTGATAAAGCCCTATAGCAATATGAGCTCCTGTCTCCTGTCTCTGTCCACAACATGGTAGTATTAATATGTTTTACGATTAAAGACCGTTTCTTTCCTTTTGGAAGAGCAATGGGTTAAATTCTTCTTTAAATCCCGCTGAGAAGCAGATCTATCTAATCAGTTACCTTGCTGTGTCTGAGAAGAGCTCGGGCCACACAAAGCAGCTGTCTCTCTCCCACTGAGAAGTTCTCTCCATTATCCGTCACCTCGGAATGGAGTGAATTGGGCAGCTGGCTCACCTGAAAATAAATCAACATGTGACTAAAGCAAAGCCAATACAAATCAGACTTCGGCAAATCAAACCAAAACCTTCTGCTTCTACTCACCATGTCCTTAATGTGCGTTTTCTCCAGAGCTTCCCAGATCTGTGCATCTGTATATTGATCCCATGGATCTAGATTTGATCTGTTGGTGATATAAGCAACTGAGTTAATATAATCTGACCCTAGTCTTACAGTGCACAATTCATCAGTTACTCTTGAGAAAAAAATGTTTGTCTTAGCAATCTTTCATTAAAATGCTTAAAATAACTTGCTCTACTTCTAAAATTAAACTGCCATTCAAAAGTTTGGGATCAGTAAGACTTTTAATGTTTTTTTTCCTTGTTTTTTTTTTTTTAAAGGAGTCTCTTCTTCTTTCAGAGGTTGCATTTATATACAGGATATAATATATGCAGGAGCAAACAGTAATATAGTGAAATATTATTACAGTTTGAGTGTTTTCTATTTGAATATATTGTCAAATATTTATTTTTGTGATACAAAGCTGAATTTTCAGCATCATTACTGATTTTCTTTTCTAAAGTTTAAAAGAACAGCATTTATTCTTCGGTAACAATATAAGCTTTACTATCGCTTTTTATACATTCTCTGTTGAACAAAAGAAAAGAAAAGCAGAAAACATGTACTGACTTCAAACGTTTCAGCGGTCGTATAGTGTTACAAAGGAATTTGTGATTAAATAAATGCAGCTTAAATGAGCATTAAACATTAAAAATCAAGTTAATACAATGTTAATGTAATGGCCACTTTTCTCAATCCATTCAAATCTAGATGGATAAAATGTCTAGTCCTACAGTTTTTTCTTGTTGAATATCCCGTTTCACACTGAAGTACTGTATGTGACATTGTGTAAGTGAAATGGCTTGCATCATTTTGACTTCATGGCTTCAGGAACGATAGTCTTGGTAAAGTGACGTGGACCGTACCTGACAGTACCAATGAAAAGAACCGGCTCTTGGGGGATGACTGACAGCTTGCTCCTCAAGTCCTCCAGACCAATGTGAGCGATGTTGACACCATCAATGATGATTGATCCTCGGCTGAGCTCCGCTAGTCTGAAGAGTGCGATGCCCAGTGAAGATTTCCCTGAAGAAACAACCAACCTGTGTCACAATCTATTTCGTCCACCAGTAATATGACCCACAGTAAAGACGAACACAAACAACATCTGATAGGATAAAGCCAAGTAAACAGGCGTACCTGAACCTGTTCTGCCGACTATGCCTATGGTTTCCTCTGGAAGCACACTAAAGGAGAGATTCTTCAGCACCAGAGGAAGGTCATCCCGATATCGCATTTCCACATTCTGGAAGGAGATTCGTCCTTCTTCTGGCCAGCTGGAGGCAGGAGCTGAGGAGCCGCAGATCTGTCGAGGACCTTCGCTTTCCAGGTTCTGAGTGAAAAATTACATTAAAAATAAACATTACATGTACTTTTTATCCAAAGTGACTTGGAAATGAGGACAATGGAAGCAATAAAAGCTAACAAAAGAGCAATGATATGCAAGTGCTACATATAACAAATGCAGTTAGCACATAGTCACAGTACACAGGTTTTTTTGTTCACTTCATAAGACTTCAATACACCGTCGAGAGCCACAGCTATTAATTTTGTGCTCCTTGATATGCTTATTTTTTGCTTTCAAAAACGGGCAGCTGTTGGCTTTACTATGAATCACCAAAGACCACGGTTTCAGCTAAAAATTGTCTTTACTGTTCTACCTAGATGGCCTGAAGGTGAGTAAATAAACAGCAAGTTTTCATTTTTGGGTGAACTATGATTTAAGAGTGTACAAACGATCACAATGCAAAGACAAGCACATCAACAGTAGGCTATATGACCTATTTTAGAGGTATTCACTATGGGATTTGACTGTTTGATTCATAGAGTAAGCAAGCCGTTTTCAAACGGATCAAATAGTTTTACTGCGCCTTTTTATACTCGCAGTTACTTATAGCAGCTTACGTTTGCATTGCAAAATAAGCTAGATACTTTGTGCTTTAGAACTCAGCGAGTCCATTATTGGCTTCATTAATCACTGGAAAATGCTGTCCAACACTTGGGCGGCAGCTAAGACAGCTGTACTGCTCTGCTTTGATAAGAGCCTCCTGAAACAAGCTGTGTCATACGCTATGATGTTCTGTCTCGCAATAAACGAGTCCCATGAAGCCCGCTGAGCGTGATGTAGCAGGCTCACTCTGCAGTGCGCTGACCGCTGGGCTCAGCCGCCTGTGCAAAGCAAAGAGCTGGTGTCTTTTGCATGCTGTGTCAATTGAATAACAAACGGTCCGTCCCTTTCTATTTCCCATCAGCATAACCAGCACGCGTGTGTCACAGGAGCTTCTACCTTTATGTAATGATTGATCCGCTCCACTGATGTAAAACGGGCTTCGGTTTCAGAAAGCAGCCTCGCGGTGAACTGAAAGAGGCCGGTTAGCTGAAGGGAAAGAAAATGAGCAGTGAATAACAACAGTGCAATAGTAAGCGATGTGAATTATTGACGGTCCTGCCCTACGCTCCTGTAGAGTGTGTGAGAGCAGCCCACCTGTACTGCGTAGGAGATGGCTAGACCGGCATAGGCTGGAGGAATGCGGCCGTGCATGAAGACGATGAGGAGGGCGACGGTGCTGATGAGAGTAATGCTGATGAGGTCCAGACGCACAGCCAGCCAACGCATGGCACAGCTGAACAGATAGTGACATGCTTGATTTGTGTCAAGCAGGGCTTGATTCCTGGTGGAATAGAAACGTTATTTAGCTTTATTTAAACTGTTTTCGTTTTTTTTTTTTTTAAGTAACCAAACTGCAGTTTAAATTTAGATTAATTTGCATACACAATGAAAAAACATGATTTTATATTAAAACAACTATCTGTTTTTGCAAATGAACTTCATATATATATATACACACACACACACACACATAAATATATATATATATATATATATGTATTTAGAGGTCCTTCTCAATAAATTTGCATATTGTGAT
>JAUMHI010000055.1:16134348-16152552 GCA_032359435.1 Enteromius unitaeniatus
TTTCTTTCTGTGTCTTACCCTCTTGCTTGAGGGTGTCAATGATGGCCTTCTGGACAGCAGTCAGGTCGGCAGTCTTAGCCATGATTGTGGTTTTGAGTAATGAACCAGGCTGGAGTTTTTAAAAGCCTCAGGAATCTTTTGCAGGTTTTTAGAGTTAATTAGTTGATTCAGATAATTAGGTTAATAGCTTGTTTAGAGAACCTTTTCATGATATGCTAATTTTTTGAGATAGGAATTTTGGGTTTTTATGAGCTGTATGGCTTGAACTACATCAGTTGTGTGTAATGAATCTAAAATATATGAAAGTCTAATGTATATCAGTACATTACAGAAAATAATGAACTTTATCAATGTATGCTAATTTTTGGAGAAGGACCTTTATATGTACAAACACACACACTGATGGATGGAAGGATATATGGATAGGTAGAGAGTTATGAATACATAGTGTTGATGGATGGATGGATGGATGGATGGATGGATGGATGGATAAAGTCTCAAAACCAAAAAATATCTATCTATCCATCCATCTGTTAAAAAGTAAGTACTGTATATAATACATTATCAAAGTAATACTTAATTATATTTATTATTACAGTTTTTATTTAAAATGTAAACCTCTCATTGTGAATTTTTCTTGAGAAGTACAGTGTAATAAAATTTCTTTAAAATAAAAGTCACCAGGTTCAGTATTTGCCATGATTTTCTGATGCACTGCCATTTGCGAGAGTGGCTTTTATGTGCTGTTTGAACTTTGTGCAAACTTTCTGAGGCCACAGTATAAGCAGACACCAAGTAAAGTTTCACTTGCTTTCTTTGTTTCAGAGAAAAGTTCTGCAAAGTCATAGAGGGTGTTCTGTCGTCTGAATATTACCTGTGTATGAAGTCAGCACCCCTGCCGTAAGCATAGATAGTGGACAGGCCTTGCAGACTGCTGGTGATATGAGAGGTGAAAGGGGATTGACTGATATTTTCCAGGCGCTTCAGCTCACGAATGAGAACCCTTTGGGTAAAAAGGACAATCGGAAGAGTATATTTATATATATATATTTTTCAGTCCCTGACAAAAAGTCAGCCAGTCTCAGAATATGAGCGGCGATATACAGGTGAGTTTTGATCAAAGCTCTGGCTCATCTCATCTGCTTATCTGTGAGGCTCACAGAGCTGCCTGTGATGTGACAGGTTAGTGGCTTATGAGATGGAGGCCCACAGGGGACAATAACGGTGAGACTGAGGGGATCTTCTCAGCTGAGCTGCAGTCATTTCTGGCTTCTGAACTGATTTACATGGAGCTTTATGGGGACTGTCAACATCAGGCCGATGAGCGATCAGTACATATGTACATATTTACATTCATATAATTTATGTTTTATATAAGATATAAACATTACATATTTTTCTTAAATATATAAATACATATGTGAATTTATTATATACATAATAAATATATTTATGGTAAACACACACACACACACATATATATATATATATAGCCCTAATATATATATGGATCTATATACACACACACACATATAAATATGGTTGATATTGAAGAAGAATCATACATTTTAATTAAACAATTATATTAGACATAGAGAGTAGAGGAATTATATCTTGTCTTTATTATCTATTTGTGGAATGTTTTTCTTGAAAAGTGTATATTAAGTTTCTTTACGATAAAAGCCACAAGGTTTGATATTTTTCAGATGAAATGAAAAGTTAGTTGATTAATTATTAGTTGATTAATTAGCCTGATTTGGAACGCATTAATCAGCCTGACCTATACATATTCTTGGTTTTACTTTCTACAATGACACAGCTCAACTATAAATCTGTAAGACCAAACCTGGAGATGCGGTTGACGATGAAGAGGAACGCTCCTAAAGGAATGATCGACAACAGGAACCAGGGAAACACAGCACCCACCATGCCCAGGCAGAACAGCACTAAAGTCACATTCTGGAGCAGCATTTCGGCTTGCATCGCCAGACGCACGTCAACTACGCAAACAGAAAGAACAGAGAGCGAATGCGTGAGAGAGCGAGACATCAAAACGCTTCGAGACGCCCCCGTCATCCTGCATTTGAAAGGATTTGTGAAGAAAGATAGGGAGAGGTTCCTCACCCTCATCCATGTCCCTGGAGAATCGGTTGAGAATGCGTCCCAGGGGTGTTGTGTCGAAAAAGCGCATGGGGCTCAGAAGTAGAGTCTGAAATAGTTTATCATGCAGAACCGAGGCTGCCCGCACAGTGCACTGCAAAAACAACAACACAACACACAGTGTTAATAATGCATGCACAAATTGATAATAAATGGGCCGGTGTTTTAAAAAACCTACAAAATTCTTTAGTTAGGGTCTATAAAGCAAATAAACAGGTCAGGGATGCACACAAACATTTAAACAGCCATAACAGCTAGATATGAGGGAAAACCTTGGCTTCTACTCTGTGAGGCCCAGTCTGAGACTTCATACATCTACAGAAAAACGTGGTGAATATCCTACTCTCATGACAGATATTGACTGGAATAAAAGACTTTGCATAGCCCAAAATGTTCACTGTTGTTCCTTCCTGATACATCTACTGTAGTTAGAAACAATAAAGAGTTTTTATTATATTATTATAGCTTTAATATCAATTCTAATAAAGAGTTCAGAGACCACTTTACCAGCCTTTTTTTGGTGCAAATGAAAGTTATTTAAACATACAAAACATTTAATATCAGCGTAGGGGGAAATTATTTTTTCATGTAATGCCTCTCTCCCTTTAGAAAGAAATAAACTGTGTTTCTTCATTCCTTTTTATCAAGTGTCGCATTGCGTTTTTCTTATCTAACCTGAGCTTGTTTGTTTGTTTTTAATTAGTGCTGTCAAACGATTCACTATGATTAATCACATACAAAATAAAGGTTTTTGTTTATATAACGTGTGTGCTGTGTATATTTCTAATGTTTATATAAATACATACACATATATTTTAAAAAAAGAACGAAAAATATGTTATAACACATTTATACACATTGCTGTATGTGTGTATTTATTTATTTATAATAACTATACACAATATACACACACACGTAAACAAAAACACACACATTATGTAAACAAAAACTATTTTTAATATAAAAAATAAAGGATTTATTTTGGCAAATATAAAAGACCTTTTAAGATAAAAGTGAAATGAATGTGCCTAGGGCTGAAATTCAACTTTAGAAAATAAATTATATTTTAAACTATATTAAAATTTAACACAGATATGATATATCAAATTATAATTTAGTTTTTTTCTGTAATTTTAATCAAATATATATATATGCAGACATTTATAAATAACTTTATTTTGTAATTTTAGGTCATGCTGGGAAAATAAAGTTTGCTGTAATTGCGGTGCGGTACAGTGCATCCGAAATAAAAAAAAAACGTCACTTGAACAGACAGGGCTGCCACAAAGAATACTTCTAATGTAGACAGCTTCGTTATATAATGAAAGTGATCTAAATTTGGCCTAATGCAGAACGTACCAACATGATGTCACTTTAGCACTTTACACAACTAACACACACACGTGGCGTAGTAAATGCATCAATGTCATCACACATAAACACAGTTACCAAAGTACAAATATTCTCAAACACATGTCAGGAGACCACTGAGAATATGCCAGACATGCCTTCATAACAAAATTCCTCATGGGAGGTAAATATTACCATTTGGATTTGATGCTTTCTGGCACAAGGGAACACACTCGTTCCATTAACAGAATATGTAAAGTTCCCAAATTTGCGATCTTACCTCTGGGTAAAAAGAGATTAGCCATCATCGAGGAATTAGTGAATACAAGTGGCACACAATTACACAGACACATAACCTCTCTAAAGTGCTGTCGGCTCTGCTTAATGGAGAAGAGGGCACGGGTTCCTGAGGGGACACATATACTCAACCCCTCTAGCTCAAAGTCAAGACACTGGACAGATAAATGGATTTGGCCTGCAGGCAATTTCAATTAAAGAGCAGAAAAAAGAGAGAGAAAAGCAGACACGTGGCAATGTCACGGATTGCAGAGCAAGGATTTGGTGTGGAAATGAAACTGAAGCTATGCACCGTTCACTCTATTTTTCCCTCCACAATTACTCTGGCCAAAAGAACTCACGGTAACTATATATGAATATATTAATCAAATTTCGCAATCTAATTTTTTTTGTTTTAAATGGGACAGAGTGGGTTTATTATCAAACACCGCACAAATGTTTACGCAAAGAAAGAAGGCTGTGTTTATTTGAAGAATGTGTTTTTTGCAACTTAAATTGCAGGTGTATGGTATTTTAAAGTGTCCTAACATCCAATGCATCTACGGTCAGAAAACACTGTATTTTTCTCAGAATATGCATTTGATATTACAATCATTTTGCAATATAACATTTTTAAATATTGTAAATATTTGTAAGATTTGTCTAGAGATCAATGGACATTCACTAGCCATCTGATGAAATATGTACAGATTGCTTTGAAATGCTGTGTGCAATTAATAATATATTGGTTTACAAAGACTACACATGATATAATGTTTTTTAAATATCACAATTATCGACAATACCGCCATATCCAATGCTATGTCATGACCAATTCATATGCATTTTATGGGGTGGCTAATTCGTATGAATTTTGTACAATTTGTCTAGACCCCAGTAATGGATAGGTTTAGGTTCAGGGTTAGGTGTATAGGTTATTCGTATAAATTCATACTAATTAGCCACCTCATAAAATACGGTATGAATTGCTGTGAGATCGGGCTGATATATCACAACATCCCTATTAACGTGCACAGTCAATAACATATCGCTTTACAAAGACTACACCGCTGAGGGGAAAAAGGCATTAATTGCGACGCCCCCTTGACAGATTAACCTGCTACTCTCAGGTAGATTCAGGCAGTGATGAATAGTTCATGAGCTAAGAGGAAATGCATCTGCCCAAGGACCCAAGTGTTTGATAAAAAATTCAGTTGTGTGTAATGGAGACAGGAAGCCTAAACAGAGGAATCTCGCGCGCTGACAAATAAACTCCAGATTACCTTGACGAACACCAACCCTCGCACCGTCTTCAGGAAGAGAGCCGCTCCCATGGATAAGACATACACCCTGCTGTAGTACTGGATGTATGGATTCAGACGCATGCTGTCGCTCTCTGTGGTCTCGTTCCCCTGCAGCAGTGAGGAATTCTGTAGGGACAAAGGAACATCACCTTGGAAACGTGATCCATCCCTGGAGATTCCCAGCAAACCAGCTGAACTATGTGCACCAGTCCCAATCTCAATTATTTTACAGAACGCGAGTTAACTGCAACATCTGTTGCCGTGATTGTCCCTCTGAGTAAATCATGTGGAGTCTGGCACTTCTAATTAGTTTCAGGATTGATGTTCATTTCGGCTAAACATCAAATCTGGGCGATTGAAGCTGGTGGTTAGTCGCCTTAAAGGAGTAATTCGCCCAGAAATGAAATTTTTTTACCATCATGTAATTTTCCAAACCTCCCTACTGGAAAAAACAAAACAAAACACCATCGCAAAATGTTTTACTGGTTATAATGGGACTTAATTGATAGTTTTCAGATGACGTCACACCCTTACAGTAATGAGAGATTCGGACCGGTTTCTGCATTCCTTGCAATTATAAGGAATTGAGGGTAAGAGTGAGTAAATGGTGAGAGAAATCGATTTTTGGGTGGAGTATCACTTTAAAGAGCAAGGTGTGATGCAGAGGCCAGAAACAGAATATAGGAATTAATGATGAGTAATACAAAACAAAAATACTGACTTTTTGTGTTTTGTGTCTATTCATCACCTTGTCTGCAACAATAATTAATCTGTTAATTGTTTATTTGGGGCATGTGGTTTTACTTTCTCAGCAAATAACGATATGTAGTTAATTAATGAACAAACCATGTAATTATTGGGATTTGGGCCTTGCTTCCTCAGTATGCTTCCTTACATTTTATGCAAAAGTTTTGAAATTTATGGTCCACTTTATGTCTATTATAATTAATGTGCTCATGATTAAACGTTACATGCAGTTTTTTAATTGTAGGAATATTAAATGTAGTAAATGTAAGCTTAAACATGCATGCTTGATGTTTCTGAAAGTGTGAATGCATCTCTGAATGCTGTAAACGTAGCTGATCAATGATAATGAAGCTATAATTCACTAAAATAATTAAAATCCACCCTTGATGATGTCAATAACGGGAATGATTCATTCAGTGATTTGTTTTTACTGGTCAGAAAGTCTCCTTCTTCAGAAAAGAAAGGGAGTTGAGTGAAGGATGAGTTGCTATTGTTAGCTGATCAATCATTTTGTCTTACCCCGCTGCCCTGCCTGATCCAGTAACTGAGCCACCAATTGCTAAAAGCGATGCTGCCAGTGGTGAAGAGGAAGAGGAGGATGTTCACAATGAAGGCCAGGGGTCCTCCAGCAGCCTTGATGTAAGCAGCGTACACAGGCCAGGCCACGGCCCCGCTCCCCTTTTCCTCCGCCTGCATGAGCTGATCTGTGGAATGAATGTATACATTATACAAGTTTCACTTAAATAGAATTACTGTAATGAAATTAATCAACTTTTTGAAGATATTCTAATTATTTGACCAGCACCTGTATATATATATGTATATACACAAACACAGTGGGTAAGGAAAGTATTCAGACCCCCTTCAATTTTTCACTCTTTTTTATATTGCAGCCATTTGCTAAAATCACACACAGCACCCCATATTGACAGGAAAAACACAGAATTGTTGACATTTTTGCATATTTATTAAAAAAGAAAAACTGAAATATCACATGGTCCTAAGTATTCAGACCCTTTGCTCAGTATTTAGTAGAAGCACCCTTTTGATCGAATACAGCAACACATTCTTTACACCTGGATTTGGGGATCTTCTGTCATTCCTCCTTGCAGATCCTCTCCAGTTCTGTCAGGTTGGATGGTAAACGTTGGTGGACAGACATTTTTAGGTCTCTCCAGAGATGCTCTATTGGGTTTAAGTCAGCGCTCTGGCTGGGCCATTCAAGAACAGTCACGGATTTGTTTGGCCGCATGACCAGCTCTAGGAAGGGTTCTAGTCATCCCAAACGTGTTCTATTTAAGGATTATTGAGACCACTGTGCTCTTAGGAACCTTAAGTGCAGCAGAAATGTTTTTTGTATCCTTGGCCAGATCTGTTCCTTGCCACAATTCAGTCTCTGAGCTCTTCAGACAGTTCCTTTGACCTCATGATTCTCATTTCCTCTGACATGCATTGTGAGCTGTCTTATATAGACAGGTGTGTGGCTTTCCTAATCAAGTCCAGTCAGTATAACCAAACACAGCTGGACTCAAATATAAGTGTAGAAACATCTCAAGGATAATCAGAAAAAATAGACAGCACCTGAGTTAAATATATTAAATATATTATAGTGTCACAGCAAACTTAGGATAAAACGAAATACTTAGGATCATGTGATATTTCAGTTTTTCTTTTTTAATAAATCTGCAAAAATGTCAACACTTCTGTGTTTTTCTGTCAATATGGGGTGCTGTGTGTACATTAATGAGGGAAAAATTTACTTAAATAAAAAAAAGAGTGAAAATTTAAGGAGGTCAGAATACTTTCGGTACCCACTATTTACCTGTTATATTATGAGATATAACACGAGAGAGAAAATATTTCTAAATATTTATATATATGCATCAGCACACAACTTCACATAATCTGAACAGGTAAAAAAAAAAATATATAATTCTGCATACTGCAAATTGCATACAGTTTTTGCCATTTTCAATGCATGATTTCAAGTATGTTCACATTTTTTGTTACTTTTTTTTGGTTGTAACTTAATGGCTATGGTAATGAGTCCTCCAGCATACAGCCCTGAGGAGAAAGCAAACGAGAAGCCGTGGATTAAACCCTCACCTCCTCTCTTGCTCTCAGTTTGTGGTGTGGCTTCGGGCCTGACACGCAGGGACCACGGGCTGCCCTCCTCCTCTGCACTCTGCTTGTTTTTTAGGTTCTTCCTCACTAGGCTCTGAATGAAGGATAAAGAAAAAGAGAAAGAGCGAGACCTGGTAAAGAGCAACCCGCACCTGATTAACAGAACAAATCAACCAAAACAATGGCTGCTGGGTCATTAATACAGAGATCAGTGACAATGTCCCTCGACTGTTACTCCCACAGATCAATTCACTTATAAATTACAAAAGCACGGTGTGAATTAACATTTCAAACCCAGTGGCTTTGCAGGCCCTGGCTCATGAATTTTGCAGTGGGTGATGTAGGACGTTTTGTGGATGTGTGACCCTGGTGTTTTCCCACAGGGTGGTATCGCACCTCTTGCTGCACGCTGTTGAAAAGGGCAGCGTAGTCTCTGTCTTTCTCCATCAGCTGGACGTGTGTGCCGTGCTCCGCTATCTGACCGTCCTTCATTAACACCACCTCATCACACTCAGGCAAGTACTGTAGAGCAAACACACCCACGGGAAAGGACACAGAGCGTCAGAGAATATCGTGAGAAGACCTTAATTACATTAACCCAACCCTATGCATATTAATATCACATTTGAAGGCATTTGCCCAATACAAAAAATTTTTTTTTTCTTTATCAGTAACAGCAAATATTAGATATATCCTCAAGCATAATGACATCATATAAACAGAAAATATCATGTTTTTAAGAATTAAATCTGTGTTGAAATAAAATAAAGTGTAAATAAATCAATTAAAAAATTTTAAGAAAAAACTGAAAATTACAAGTGCTGCCTTGGTAACTAAAGCCTGAAGTAAAGTGACTTGTGGCCAGGTATGGTGATCCATACTTGGAATTCGTGCTCTGGATTAAACCCATCCAAGTGCACACACACACTGTGTACACACCCCGGGAGCAGTGGGCAGCAGTTGGGGGATCGGTGCCTTGTTCAAGGGTCTCACCTCAGTCGTGGTATAAAGGGTTGAGAGAGCCACTGCCCCCACCTACAATCTGCCACAACTGCCCCATTAGTGAAATACAGTATGTGATTTTTGCCCTGATTCTACAGTCTGAACAAGTTGACGCTAGTTGAGGAAAGTCAGAGCCAGTTTGCAGATTGAAGCTGACAGACTCCACTGAAAATCAGGTAGTGTATGATGGTCAACGGACTGGTTTTTTAGCTCTCACTTTGATTCTATCCAGTCGGAGAACATTTTCTATATGTTCATCTGGTTTTAGAACCCATTTGTTCTCCTAGCAACAAGGTGCACATTTTCGGAACAACTTTAGAGTCTGTTAAGAACAATTCACATCGCACAGACAGGTTGAAGTTGTTTTCATTAAATGGCAGCAACCACGGCTTCACCCACAGCTTCTTTTGTTTTATTTACCATCTTTTCATGTGAATAATGACACACAAAGACATTAATAATAGTAAAAATTGGATTGTGAATATAGGATCATCTATTTTTTTTTCCCAGTCAGCGAGAGCTGGTCGGTGTCTGTTGGTGTGGTGTGAACATGACTCTTATTTTTCATAAGATTCTAGGTCCATCAGCCAACTTGAGCCAGCTTGTTTGTTGGCATTTGTCTGTGTGGTGTGAATTGGCCTTTAGTGTATGATCCTCACTTGCGTAGTGTATGATGCCCAGTTTTCCTTTGTCACTATTTACAGAGTCGGTAAGTGTATGAGGTCAAATCTGTTCAGATTTGAAAAGTCATGTAGTGCATTGCAGCTATAACTAAAATAAATTAAGCTGAAGTATTAACATTACTAAAGATCAAATTTTATTAAAATCCTTTTACAGCTAATGAAAAAAACAAATAATACTGTGTGTTTGACTTATTGGCGTTGGCCTAAATTTGACTCATTTTCAAAACGCACAAAAAGCTATTTAAAGCCATGCTGTGCTATCAATATCAAAAACAATGACCTCTGCAATACAGCACAGCGTCTCTCGTAATATAACCTCAGTAAAACTTTCTGGATGAGTGCAGTGTCACCTATCCCGATCTGTGCTGTGTCTATGCGATACATCAAATGCATACACAAGCCTCTTGCCTGCAGCTGGTGCGTGACAAAGACAACAGTCCTGCCCTTGGCTGCTCGGTGGATGGCGCTGTGGAATAGGTGTGATCCCACACGAGTGTCGACGGCGCTGAGGGGGTCATCGAGCAGAAGAACGGGTCTCTCGCTGTACAAAGCCCGGGCCAGACTCACTCTCTGCCGCTGGCCACCGCTCAGATTAGCTCCTCTCTCTCCTATCTGCAGCAGATCAATCACAGAATACACTGCATTTGTTTAATTCAATTAAAACTAAAATGTGATTGTGGACAACAAAATCAGTAATAAGAGTACATTTTTTTGCAAACTGAAATTGTTAAACATACCGCAAATGGAACTAAATGTTACTTTTCTGTTCACATACAATTAGGATGCTTCAAAGGTGAGTAAAAGACAAAACAATTTACATTTTTGGGTGAACTATTCATTTAAGACTAGTTTTGTGCTCAAAATGAGTGAGATTTGAACAACATTGTGCTGTGATTGTGTTTGTCGAGGTCAGAGATTATATTCGGAGCGCTGTAAAGCAGATACCTCAGTCATATCACCATATGGCAGCTCAATAATATCGGGAAATAAACAGCAGGCTTCCAGGACTGAGTTGTACCTGGTGAGAGAAGAGCACAAAACTTGTTTAATTAAAAAAAAAAAAAAGGCTAAAATCATTTTTATGCAGAACTTATGTATGCATGAACACAGCTCCCTACTTCTCCTCGATGTATTTTTTCCCAAACAGGATGTTCTCCCTGAGGGAATCGTTGAGGATCCAGGCCTGTTGAGCAACATATGCGAAGTCTCCGTTTACAGCTACTGAGCCGCCAAGAAGGGTCATCTAGACAGAAGGCGGAGAATCAGACCTATACATCTGCTTTCACCCTGCTGAGAGGACCAGCTGCTTTATGTCCAGGCTGCTTTATGATGGTTAAAGGGGCGGTTATAAAAAATAAAGGTTTTTCATTATTTACTCTAATTTCGTGCCAAACCCATATGCTGTTATTTTCTCAGCGGAGCTCATAAGGAGAAACGCTCATCCTTTCTATAAAACAACAGCTGTCAAGCTCCAAAATCAATGACTTGTATACTTGTCTTCCAAAGTCATACGGTAACTTTAGTGAGAAAACGTATTTTAAACGAAAAAGGCCACAGGTTTTCCATATTCCACTATTTTCTTCCCTCAGTTTAGACGAGTTGACATATCTCTTATTATTACTGCACGAGCTTGAAGTGCTGTGTTGTGCTCGTCCACCATACATTATAGTTATCTTTAATTTTTTTTATAAAAAAAATAGCCATGTTTTATTTTGTGTCACCACACTTGCTTGTGAAACTACTCATGTAACCGTCTTTAAATAGGGAGAACGTGGAAGTGTGTAGTGGTTTCTAAATTCATCCCTGTTTGGATCATAAGGAATGAATGGAGCTAAGCTAACTGCTAACATAGTGGCGTCACGCACTAGAGTGATTAAGTGCACACACTGAGGAGAGAGAGATGTGTATCGATTCGTTTAGGTTGAGGGATGGACATACTGTAGTAGAATATGGAGAACTGCTGGAGTTTTTTTTTATAATTTCAGGTGTTATTCACTAACAATCGTCCCTTTCTCTATGTTTGTTGTGATTACTTCCTTGATAGAAATTAGTGCTGTCAAACGATTAATCACATCACAAGTAGCATGTATGTGTGTGCTAAATATATATTTATTATGCATGTAAAATATTATGAATGTTGAAAACAGTAGTGCAGGCTTAATATTTTTGTGGACACTGGGATATGCTTGTTTCTAGTATTCCTTGTTGAACAGATGAAGCTCAAAAGAGCAGTATTTATTTAAAAAAGGAAACATTTTCTGCTCATTTGTAACCAATGGAATGCATCCTTATGTCTATCTTTCTTTAAAAATAAAAAAACAAACCCAAAACAAATAAACACCATTCCCACTGACCCCCATCTTTTGAACACTATTGTATGTAATTCCTCACTTGTCCAAGCAGAGCAGATAACAGCGAGCTCTTTCCACTGCCGACTCCTCCACAAACCCCAATCAGCGACCCCTGGTGTACAGCGCAGAAAACAGGGCAGCAAATTACATCACAGCTATTTTATGGAAGTAGATTGAATTTAATGCTTGTTATAAAATGTTCTGTGAACGCAAGACTTGAGCTTTCCATGAAAATGTGGTTTCTGTTTGAATATAACGCTACGTAATGCCATGTAATGATGTATCTCAGTACCTTCCGGATGCAGAGGTCTATGCGGTGCAGGGTTTTGTGCAGCGGAGGTCGGATGCTCTGTGTGGAGGAGATGGTGCTCTGTGGGCTCTCCTGCTCCATGTGTGTGAGGAGATGCTCTGCATTGGGCTCCTCGATCTTCTCTTTGCTGTCTTCTGTGGTGATGTATAAGCTCAGTTTCTCTCTCCTCAAAACTCTCCTCATGCCTCCTCTTTTCTGCTGGGCTCGGCTCTTTTTCCTCGGTGAGCTGCAGGTCTTCTCCCAGGCCAGCGTGGCATCTTTAAACTCCACCACATTATAAGGATCTTGAGTTTTGTTTGAGATGAGCTCCCTGTCCTCCATCATAAACAGCTTCTGTTGGGGTAAGAGGAGGCATTAAAACAAAGCCTGTTCAGTAGACATTCTCCCATGAGAAACATTTTGTCATCATTCACTCAATGCCATGTTGTTTCAAACCTTAATGTCTTTCTGTGGACATTTAAGGATAAATACTGCAGAATATCCAGACTCTTTCTTATAATAATTGTGAATAAAGAATTATTAATTATATAGTATAATTAAAAAATTATACTGTGGAAGTCAATGAGGACGATCAATTGTATGGTTTACAACATTCATCAAAATATGTACTTTTACGTTCCAGAGAATAAAAAACTCATATAGGATTGAAACGGTACAGTGTTGCGCTTTATAACCAATCACATAAGATTATGCTGAGTTTATGAACACAATCAGAGGCATTCAATGGCCAATCAGAGGCATTCAATGCTTTTTTTTTTTGTTTGTCTCGCACAGAATAAAAGAGATTTATTAATCATACAATATGGACAGCTTCACTGATTACAGTGGGGGATGTTTTTTGAAGTGCATGAACTAGCACTAGACAATCTTCTTTGCTAAATTTAGTTAATGAGGAAATGTAAGCCGTATCAGTAATACAAGTTTAGTCATATTGAGAACATTAGGCTGTGTAAGCTTTACGCTGGAGTTGGTTTACATTCCAGTAATAAAACTAAGCCAATAATTAAACATATATACATTATTATATCATGTTGATCTCACAGGCTGACGATTAAATAAAAAAAAAATAAAAAAAATCAAGAAAAGAAACAAAAAGATTGTTATGTGTTGGGTTATGTGTTAAATATGTTGTGATGAGCGAGATCTTCATTAGCATTATCTCATATCTTTAATAAGATCTCAGTAAATGTTTATCTTGAGATATTACTAAAAATATATAATGTATTATTATGTTGACATTATAAAAATCAGCAAAACTTAATTAGCAAAAATATATCCTGAAGTTGGATGTTTTTAGAATGGCACAAGGTTTTTCAGTCAGAAGATGGAAGGCATGTAGTAGATTGTTACAAGAGGGATTTCAACAAAGTTTGATCATGTTAATAATTTAGTGGACTTGGCACTGTAGGCTCTAAAGGGTTAATAGGTTTTATAATACATTTATGGTGCTTTTTGTCCTTTTTGGAGACCCAGACCCTATTTTGGGTGTATTGAGAAAGAGCTGCTTTGATGTTCCTTTTGTGCTCCACTGAAATGAATTCACATTTTAAAAAACACAAAGGTGAGGAAATAATGACAGAAGTGTCATTTTTGGTCTGTTTGTGGGTGTGTTTTTGACCTGAAAGCGCTTCACGGCCACGGAGCCTTCGGATAAAGCACGCACCGCCAAGGGCGTGACCTTTAGAGCAAAGGTCATGGAGTTAAAAACAGCGACGACGGTGAAGACCTGCAGGTTGTGACAGAAATAAAGAAAAGGTCTCTGTGAGTTTAAGTTTGGAATTGTTTACGAGCCTTGGGTAAAAAGGGAAGGGCAGAAATACGGCTGTACCTGTGCTGCGGTGAGGTCATAACCCAAAGCCATGTGAAGAGTGAAAGTGCATACGCTGGCTATCACCACCACCAATGGAGCAACACCCACCGTCAAGCTCTGAACACAACCAGCCCACTCCAGGATACTCCTCTCCTCTGATCGAACCCCTGGAGATGTCAAAGAAATGAGAGATGGTTTTCTGTTCAATGGTTGCATTCACAGTCAGTGTTTGAGATTGACATATGTACAATTAACAGGTGTGACTATCTAAATGTCCTGGAGCCACTAGCATACATTTATTAGACTAGTCTTACAAGTTAGTCACAAATGACTTATAGCTAGTCTAATTTAAATTGGCTGACTTAACCCAGCTGGTCAGTATAGTTTTTAAGAAAACAACAAAAACACCATAATAAGTCTGCAAATACTTTTTGTTTCCCTGAAGAATATTGCTACAGCCAGTTATTCAACTTTGAAATGTTTTTGTTTTAGTCTGTGTGAGTCCGCCCACTGCCAGTTGAACCAATAGTATTTTGACACCTCAGGTTGCCAGTCAGTGGAAAATGCAGTATATTGCAGCCACAGAAACCAGAAAATATATATTTATTTTTTTGATAAATTAACTCAAAGGCCTGTTCACACCTAGCATAATAACTATAAATATACAGTTCTAAAATTAGTTTTTAACGTTAATGCCACAACAATAATGATAAAAGCACAGAAAAACAATATTATTGGAACAATTTCCAGAACGATTTTTTTCCAGCTGATGAATGATAAATGTTGGCATCCAATCAGAATCCATCCTGCTATCACAAGCTGATTTCAAAGCAGCAGATACACATTCACTTATACTTCTATATTGTTCACTGGTGTGGACGCTAATATAGTTATCTTTACAGTTATCGTGTCTGGTGTAAGCGGGGCTTAAGGCAGTCAGTTGTGCTCCTGACAACCCAATTGTCAGAACTTCAGAAGACCATTTTTCTAAAGCATGTATTGTGTTTTTTGTAATTTTTGGATTCCTAGTTTTCATTCATTTAATTTTATTGAACAAGAGCTGCCTGGACATTCTTTAAAGCGTCAAAATGAATGCAAATTAATTCAATACTTATCTCAGCCCCCCCCCAGACCCAACTGACTGTCAAAGTCTCAATATAAAAATCTGAAGCTCTAAAAATGAAGATAAGCCTATAAGGCAGACATTTCTAATGTATTAGTTATCATTTTTTAAATACGACCATAATGTTTTTCCATCTTACAACTCACACACTATGTTCAATCCGGCAGCAACAGTGAGAATTGCGACTGTAACAGAAGACAGATCATAATCATAACTGGGATGTTGCAGTAGATGGGAATGCTGAGGCACTGGCTGGTGTCCAATGCCCCATTTCACCTCCCTCTGCTGCACTAATATTTGTCTCCCGACTGGCCGCAAGCTGGCACATTCATTCAGTACCGTTCTCTGGCCCACAGCCAAAGTGTTTTGCTGCTGGTCTAAACAACCAGAAGCGCTGGACGTAATCTCTGAAAACATTGCTGGATCTACATAATTCATAAATAGAAGATGTTAATCTATGCAGGTTGTGATATTTTATTCAGAAGTGCATGCAAAAAAGGTGTAAATAGAGCAAAGAAGGCCATGCATTCTTCATTAATGCTCATCTACATAACAGAGAGTATTTGAGGTAAAAATGGAATACTGGAGCAGTACATCCCAGTTTAATGGGTTAAATGATCTGTTTTCTCCATAGACAGCATTTAAGACACAACCTAAATGGTACTTGGCTGGACATTTTATATGTAATAAAATGGCATTCAGAGATTTTATTTTAAAGAAAAAAAAACTGTTCAAATATAAGAATATTTCACTTATAATATTAATATTTGATTTATATCATGAACTACACCTGATTTCTTAAAGGGTGATTTTTAATACTTTTTAAGACCACTCTACCATTCAAAATCTGAGGTGGTGGTGGTGGTGGTCAATAACAATAGGGAATAAATACGTTACAATATTTACTAATCTTTGTAACGTTAATAAAAATACAGGAATTAGCTAAGATACATTAAATAAAATCAGATGCAACTTTTGAATTTTATAATGTATTACATGTCAATAAGATTAATTTGACAAAATTAACCACAATATAATTTCAAATCTTACTGATACACCTAGTTGGCGCTAAAGAAATAATAATTATTTTCAATGTTGAAAACAGTTGTGCTGCTTCATATTTTTGTAGAAGAGATTTTATTTTTAGGATCCTTTGAAGAAAAGGCAGTTCAAAAGAGCAACATTAATTTGAAATAGAAACCTTTCGCAATATTATAAATGTCTTTACTCTCACTTATGATCTATTTCATGCATCATTGTTAAATAAAAGTATGCATTTCTTTAAAAAATAAAACTTCTACATTTTGAACAGTAGCATAGATTCACATCACCTAAATTGTTCTTATTTAACATTCAACAAAGTCAAACTGTCCCAAGGCGTTACATAAGAAAGAGCGTTAAATGCTTTTGTGAGTTAATCTGGAAGCTCAGTGACTCTCAGGACATTTCAGTGCTGGAGGACTGAGGAAGGACAGAGCCAAGACAGCGGATTAGGAAACTTGTTCTTTTGAATGCAGCGCAAAGCCACAGAGATGATCCTTTGGGGCAGACCTGGCCTAATGGATAGGGGGTTGGACGTGTAACCCGAAAGTTGCGGGTTCGAGTCCCAGGTCCGGCAGGGATTGTAGGTTGGGGGAGTGAATAACCATTATTCTCTCCACCTTCAATACCACAACTGAGGTGAGACCCTTGAGCAAGGCGCTGGCTGCCCACTGCTCCGGGTTTGTGTACACTTTGTATGGGTTGAATGCAGAGCACAAATTCCAAGTATGGGTCACAATACCTGACCACAAGTCACTTCACTTCACTTGATTTCCATGGAGACTATGGCATATAAGTATTATTATATTCTCACTTCCTGTTTGGCTGAGTCAGTGCTATACTGTGCAGTCATGCGCTGTCTTACTTTGGATGTTGTTGGAAAACGCCGTCTCCCAGCAGTACATCTTAATGAACTTAATGCAGCCCAGGATCTCGTTCATCAGCCGGACTCGCCGGTCCGAAACCGCCACACACCTTTTACGGAAATATGCTGTCAAGCGGGAGGCCAACATCTGCAGGAAATAATTCAAATGTGAAGAACGACACAAGGCTACAGCGTGTCCTGACTCAAAGAGAAATCCCACAACGATTAAAGCGGTTAATGAAAAAAAGGCAAGCATGTAGTTCAAAAGTGCAGACATTTTACGTATCAATTTAGATTAGGGAACATTATTTAGTGTTAACTAGTTGCTTATTAGCAAGCATGTTGGCTGTTTATTAGTAATTAAAAAGCACACATGAGACCACAGGACAATATTTGGCTGAGATACAGCTGTTTGAAAATGAGGATGCAAAAAAAAAGAAAAAATGAAATATTGAGAAAATCACCTTTAAAGCGGTCCAAATGAAGTTCTTAGCAATGCATATTATTTTGAACCCATATGTATTGTTGGCTCTAGCTACAAACACACACCTGATACACTTTTGACTGTTTTTTTGTGCTACAGGGTCACATATTAATGCATGACCATTTTCTAGATCCCTTGACCTTACTTAATACCTAAACTACCTTACTTACTATTAATAAGCTGCAGTTTATTGAGGGCAAACTATTTAGTTAAAAGTAAGTTGATTTTGGTCTGTCAAAAATGGTCTACACTGAGTCTGGCTCAGTGGCATTAGATGGAGAAAAGTCCTGAAATGTTTTCCTATAAAACCTTCATTTCTCTTTGGCTTAGAAAGTCATACACAGAAGGCATTGGCATGAGTGTATAATAAAGCTATTTGTTTTTAATCTCTTACTTTAATGTGTCTTAAATCACAACTAATCTGCAGCTGCATCTTTCCTGACAAGCTCATCATATCATCATATCATTTAATCTAATGTCATTTACATTTACATTTATACATTTATTCATTTAGCAGACGCTTTTATCCAAAGCGACTTACAGGTGGGGAAAACAGCAGCAATTAGTCCTAAAG
>JAUMHI010000055.1:16153727-16170108 GCA_032359435.1 Enteromius unitaeniatus
GCTTCTTCAGGTGTGTTTGACTAGGGTTGGAGCTAAACACTGCAGGACACCGGCCCTCCAGGACCGAAGTTGGCCACGCCTGTCATATTATGTTACTACATAGTTTACAAAGATCGTTGGGTTGGTCAGTCTTAAAATGATGCAGAAATATTTGTATTTTACTTTCTGTTTCTGAAAAAAAGTTGGTGTCTGGTCTAGACTATTCTAAGTCTAGTCAGGGTGGTCTTAAACCAGCTATCAGGCTTAGGCTGGTTTAAGCAGGTCAGCTGTTTTATTCACAATAAAGTATGACTCTGCCCAACATAACCAATCAATAACATAGCCTCAAAGCTTCTCAATGCATGTATTTCAGCCAGATTAACAGTCTTCCTGTTTCATGATTCATGATTCTGTCCATCAGTTTACACTGTAATAACGCTTACAAACTCGAGGAAAACTTCTCATGCTGAGAGATAAGCAGATGTATGTGTGTAAGAAAATATCATATATTGTATTAAGTTCTGTGAATGTTCATTACCACTTCAGGGAAATGACAAGAAAATAATGCACAGGAAAGAGTAAAACTGTTTGTGTAAAACAGCTGGAAGCAGATGACAAAGGGTCACAGGAAAAATAAAGTGGATTCTCTGTTTTTATTTAAGCTCTATTAATAGATTGTCTCGCCATTTACTGTTGTTGTCAGGAACTATTTTTTGGCAGAAGGATAAGATTTAACAAACTTTTACTCAATTAACATATCAAAACTTTATGGATTTATTATTTTTTAATTCTGAAGTAACCATTTATAAAAGCAATAAGGTACTTGAGGCAGTGCTATATTGTGAATAAGTCACAGCTGAAGTGGTTGCAGGCCTAACAATGCACTTCTGCTGTGATTTATTCCCAATACAGCACATGCTCGACTGCCATCACATAACACATGTCAGATCAAAAGCAAAAATGTCAGGTTCAGTGTTTTTGGAGAAAATCACACATCACATGTGAGGAAAAAAGAGATTTGGGCGTTTTAGCAGCACTGGGAACTCTGCCTCTGTATAAAGGCTGTTCCTTTTATTAACAAAAAGGTTGAGATGTGCTCATCTTACCATGGTGGGATAGAAGATGACAAAAATGGCTGATCCCATGAGTGCCGTCGGTCCTAAGAAATAGGCGGTGTATGACAGACCCAGAATCCCAACGAGAGGCCCTCCGGCCAGCAGACAGCCCACGGAGGCAGCCTCGTACAGACGCTGTCCATCACTGGAGCAAATGTTCACCAGCTGAAAGAGAAATGGGATGAGTCACCCCTACAAAAACACGGCATGCTTAACCTGTGTCAGCCCTGGCACAGTGCATTAGCGTCATACAACCTTCACAAACACAAGCCCACTTTGCTTTTAAAGAGCTAAAATGTCAAATGCAAAAGTGAGCTTAAACTAATCGTCTCAGATGTTATGTTCCCTTTACATTCAAGTAAATAAGACATGACCTGAGAAGCTGTTTGAAGCTTCTTTACTAATGAATAGTCTGTAACACTTTATAATAACTTTCATTCACTAATCAATAACAAACATTATATAATGTTCTAATTGCTACATTATATTCACATATCTAGAAATATGAGATGATGTGGCTATTGTTAACTAATGAAAACGACCAAATATTTAACAGATCGTTGTATAATGTAAACTGATACGCTTACAAATGTCATTTTATATGATCATGCATTTCCAATGATTAAAAGCTTCATTAATAAATCGTTAACAAACATTATATAGCCTAATGCTTAACAGATCATTAGTTAATGTAGTTAATGCAAATTATTTTAACAGAAAGTATACAACTTTTACAAGCTTATTTGTTAATGTACTTTTGAATGTTTCCATGTCATTAAACTTCCCTTCACATATTAGCTTATGCTCTTTTTTCACTTACAAATGTTGTGAAAATATAGTTTAATTAAATATCTTAAGCACTTTACAATGTATTCATGTTAAAATATTAATTAACTCAATCACAATCTGTAAAAGTCATGCATTTGGACTAGTTTGTTGTGTAGACTCCTAATATTTGCATATATTAAATCATTGATTAATTATTTGCTCATGTTTTTGCAGTACCCAATCTAAAGTTGAGACTATTCTTTAGTTGTAAATGTTACTACAGTCATTTCTTTTAGCATCTTGTTTGGTACTGGACTTACTACTTTAACAACGTTTGTGTAAAGGGTGGTTAGTTAGCTTAATGTTTGGTGAAGACATATCCCAAAGCATTTTGCATTGTAACCTGGGTGCAAAAGATCAACAAGATTTATACATGATCTGAAAGCTGAATAAATAAGCTTTCCATTGTTGTATGGTTTTTTAGGACAATTTTTGACTCGGATACAACTTTTTTACAAATCTGGAATCTGAGGGTGCGAAAAAAATCTAAATACATAAATATAGTATTTCGGTAGAAAAATGTACTGACATCTTTATGGAACATTTCTTTACTTAATATCCTAATGGTTTTTGGCATAAAAGAAAAAGTAAAACTTTTGACACATACCATGTATTTTTGGCTATTGCTACTAATAGTAATACTACACCCCATTGACTTTTGTGGTCCAGGGTCACATATGCAAATATATATGAACTGTTAGAGATGATTTGTTAAGCATTACATAATATTTTTGAATAATTTATTAATGAAAGTTTGCTACCGAATACTTCAGTGTTTGCGACGGGAGTATTCACCTCTCCTGCGCCGATGTCTTTAGTGCTGCGTAGTCGCAGGATCTTCTGGAAGGCGAAAGTGAGCGCGGCTCCCCGGAGGCGTACAGCTGTGCGGTAGTTGACAGCCCACACTAAAGCCAGAGACCAGGAGCGGGTCAGCTCCATGAGGAAGATCCCGACGACCAGAGCCAGGCCATACAGCAGCTTCACCTCAGCGCACTGAGAATACTCCAGCAGGGCTCGGATCAGCAGAGCCTGAGAATAATATCAAACAACCAGGATGAGGGAGGAGACAGGTGCCAGTTTTTTTTTATTTAGTTTTTTTTATTTGAACAGAATCAAAATGACATGAAGAGGGATTAAGAGGTGAGCTTTGAGGTTTTAAGGGATCAGAACATCCTCTGACTTGAGCTGGGGTCGTGGGATCAAGTGCTGCTCGTAGGAAAGAGTCTTTTTTTGTTTTCGTTCCAATTGAAATACAGACCTGGTCCTGGATGCTAATTGTTCAACAGTATTGACAGTATTGTACAACTGTGCTGTGCATTGGATTGCTAAAAAATGTAATTAATGAATAACTGACATAAAAAAGGCAAAAATAACAGAATTGCATTTTTTTATATAAATATATTTATTCATTAAGGACCAATTAAATTATATAAAATATATTTTAAACACACACACATACATATATATATATATATATATATATATGAGAGAGAGAGAGAGAGAGAGAGAGAGAGAGAGAGAGAATAAATGCTGTTTATTTAAGTTTCGATTCATCAAAAATACTTAAAGGATTAAATGGAACTGGAAAAATTAATGTGTCATCATGAATGTGCCTCAATCACTTTTCAAATTGTTCACACAAACACATTTTCATTGTTTTATTCAACCAGCACCCATTAAATTAATCAAAAGCGAGGATATAAGACACATTACAATAATATATATTGTAAATAAATGCTACTTTTTAAAACTTTACATTCATCTTTTGATTTTTATATCCATTTGTTTTTTTAAATACTGAAAAACAAAACATACCACGGATTCCACAAAAACTAGTTTTCCACATTGATAATAATAACAGGTGTTTTTTTTGCCATCAGGCAAATAAATTTCATTATAAATATATATTTGAATAATGAAGCAGTTATTTTAATTTGTAATAACATTACACAATATTACCCACAAACTGTGAAAGATAGTGTTATTAAGCCAAAAATAATATATTGAGTATTTACTTCAAGCCATGGACAGGAGTAGGGGAAAAAAGGGCTGACCCATGCAACACTAAACAAATCAACGCAAGGAAATAAGTGTGCTATTTTGTAACATGTAATCCCTGATAATGCTATTAAGCGGGTGCTGTCAGGGGCATGTGCGGCCTTGTGTGGGGAAATAAAATTAACAGCTGTGTTCCCAACAGTGTCGCAGCAAGAAACTCACAGCTACACTGAAATAAATCCCCTCACGGTGAAACTAATAAGATCAAAAAACGTGTGTGTTTTTTAGGAGAATATTTTTAATCCGAACTCTAAATCACTCTTTGTTGAATAAAGATCTAAGCTCATTTGGCAACAGAAATAAAGCAGCAGGCAATAACTTGAATAATATGAATAACATGCCTCCTGGACCATGGAAAATCCAGAAACGCGTCACAATCCTGTGGATTAATACTAGTTTGAAGTACGAGAAAATATCTGGTTTATATTACAATTTTCATTTTGAGTTTGCACAGGCTGCAAATATAATCTCTCCATTGATCCCCTGAATATAAAACTGTTCATAAATGTGTGTGAAGCTGGAAAGTGCTGAACCATCAGAGTGTTCATGCGCAGTTAAAGGGACAGTTCACCCATACATTTATTTTGAGTAGTTAATTTTGCACTAGGGGTGTGCAATATGGCCAATATATTTCCCCGTATCATAAAATATCAATATTTATAACTATATTGATTTACCATTACTGAGGAAGGAAATGCTTTCCACATGTTTGCTAGACCTAAAACAAAATGTGTTTGTTCACAATTAAATGCCACCGAGCTTTTAGTTTAGGAGTCCAATTACATCTGTTTCATACAGTTGCATTTATTTTTTCTCCTGGATTCTGTTTTATTATTCAATACTAAATTTTATGACTAGTCTATGAAAACACGTAGATATGAAGCTGGATATGTGTTATGTATTTTGTGTGTCACTAAAAAGTGCACCCAGGTATGTTTTTGCCACAAGACCAGGCAGGAACTATCCCATTAAGGCCAACAGTTAAAATCTGGATAGCAGAAACAGGTCAAAAGGTCAGCATGCAACCCAACACTTGTCAAAAAGAGAAAAAGGGTAACTCACAGGCCCAACAAATCCAGCCACCATGGTGATGAGAAGGGAGAAGATGGCCACCAGCATTCGGGTCTGACAGAACCTCCAGAACACCCGGGACAGAGACGCACCATCCTTCCCCCGCCGCTTGAGCTCCTCGTGCCAGAGCCACTCCAGTCTGAATGAAGTATTACCAAACACAAATAGGTTTAAACTATAGGACATGAATTTGGACTGTTAGTGTAACTTGAGGAGCTGGGTGTGTTTCTATTAAAATCTTGGTTACACTTTACAGTGAGGTGTCATTTCTTAACATTAGTTGTATATATATGTATTAATTAACATGAACAAACATTGAACAATGCATTTAGAGCAGTGTTTAACTAATGTTAACTTTTAATAATGCATTAGTAAATGCTGAAATTTACATTAACTAAGACTATTAAATGCTGTAGAAGTGTTTTTCAATCTTAGTTTATGTTAACTAATGTAGTTCACTAATGTTAACTAATGAACCTTGTTGTAAAGTGTTACCAAAATCCTTTATTAAAAAGTTTCTGGTAGCCTTTGACTTCTATATATGACATATTATATTAAAACCAGTGGAAGTCAATGGCTGCCAGCAACTACTTTATTTGGTTACAAACACTTTTCAAAATATCCTTTGTGGGAAAAATACTGGTTTGTAACAACTTTAGGAAGAGTTTAGGATGAGAAGAATTTTCTAATTGTTAGACGTTAGATATCAGCTTGTAATCAGATGTTTCATTTTGAAATGTATTTTCTAAAACTTTAATGAGTAATCAAAATGTGATTAGGGTTAGGGTTAACCCTGCATCTTCTGGCGACATATGAATATGAATTTCTCCCAACAAGTGCACTGCTCCAGCTAGCTCACTTATGTCAAGAAATAAATTATAAAAATGTGCAATTTCTCACAAATATTGTAATGCAAAACATTCCAGAGAAAAGCCAAAGAGCATTCACAGCTTCTATCTCTCGCAAGCGTACAAGACATGTTGAAGTGTATCTTTTTTTGTTTACATTTCAACAGCCTTCTGTTTTGAGGATAACACTTTATGTAAGTGTTCTAGACCCCATAAAATACCCACTCCAGCGCACCCCTCGCACAAACAAGCGCTCAAGCGTCCCAGCTATCTCTGACACGAATGCAGTAATGGGAGACACAGACCCTGAGGTCAAACACTGAAAACTGACACGGCTTCTTACAGAGCTGCTGAGGCATAGCTGTCAGGCCAAATATAGGAGCCTGTATTTAAACACGATCATTGATCCCGCAACAAAAGAAAGCACAGCCAAAGTCTGATCCAATTCATTCACCGAATGCGGGCTACTCTCAGATCTGTGATTAGAAAAGGGCAGTTACAGATTACAGGTGTTTTTCTATTCTCTCCTGTCCTTGAGAAACCTTCTGAGCCCCATCAACGAGCCAGCTTAGTCAAAAGGGACATGGGCTGCGATCTGACGTGTTAATGACATAACCGTCCTGCAGGAAAAGTGCAGACCGACTCTCTCTCTCTCTGATGTCTAATCCTTGCTATGAATAACACCCACCTGCCATAGCTCTCTGGGCCATGTGAACGTGGGAGGAGAGCATCTATCAATCCCCACCGTGACTCGAGGGATTCCCACACCAACCTCTCGTTATCAAGGCGTCAACTGTGTGAGACCTTGGCACAGGAGGTGTTTTCTAATAGTTCTGTTTATTCACAGATCAGTGTTGGCACATACGAGAGATGTGTTTGACTCCTGGGTTGGACTGAACGATTAATTGAAATCGAAATGAAATTTGGCAAAATCTCCATTTTTCTTTTATATTATTTTTTATATTATATTTATTATTTATATATATGGTATATGTATATAAAAACTGCTTAAATATACATTATACAGATGCAGAATATGTGTGTGTGTGTATATATATATATATATATTTATTATTTATATATATATATATATATATATATACACACACACACACACACACACATATTCTGCATCTGTATAATGTATATTTAAGCAGTTTTTATATACATATACCATATGCGAAGAAAAAAGTGCACAAAATCCTTTAGAATTTTGTCTTTGAACTTTGTCTTTTCCGTTGCTCTATCACAACGGGCATGACACTAAAAAGGGGCGGAGCTATATATTCATACTCATCCACGCCTTACTAAAACACCTCATTCAAACACGCCCCCCCACATGTCTACATCACTGTGTTGGAAGATTTTCATAACACCGCCCAAATATTTCCAGAAAGAAAGAAGGTGTAACTTTTATTCTCGCTGTAGCATTGTTTTGTGGAAACACTGTGTTTCCAAATATGGCAAAGGGAGTAACACTTGCGTCACATGCTTGAGATATTCGGTCAGACACTGGATAGCTGGCCAATCAGAGCACACCATGCTTTTCAGAACGATGAGCTTTAAAACATCTATGCGTTTCAGTAAGGAAGGACAAAGCAGTAACAATAACGTACAGTATGTGGAAAATAATGCGTTTTTGAACATTTAACCCCATAAACACATTGCATTACACCAATTCCACAAAATAACATTATATTTAGCATCATCATATGACCACTTTAAAAAGCAACTAATCCTAAACTAATTAAAATACATTTAGATACCTGTTGTTTAACAAAAGAGAACATTTAATAACATAACTCCACATCAATCAAGTGATCAAAATCATTATTTTCTGATCTGATGTAGATTCATATCACAGAACATCTTTTCTATACTGTATTAATTAAAGGCTATATCTAATTAATGTACTTTATTAATATAAAAATACCAGCTTGAAGAACCTTATATTGTTGAGTCACGTGTTTACTGTTTTGGGGTTTTTTTTCTCTCTGAATGGTTTTAGCCAGTAGCTCACCTTTGGCAGTTGGTTTCTGAGGCCTCGTGGCAAGACAGACCCCACACGTCTTCCATCTTTAGACAGGACGCTTTGTGGGCCCTCCATGCCAGAGGGGACAGCCATTGCAGGGTCATGAAGGAGAAAAACCCTGCATTGTCCGCCGGGTGCTGATGTCTGGGGGTGAGAATGGAAGAGTTTGGCTTGTATCAGTGATCTAGGCGCTATGTGCTATGTCTGAGAACGGCGTGACCTTGAACACAAGAGAAAATCTCTACAGGCAGCGACCAAACAGGAGATGAATCACACGTTCCTGTTTGAACAGAAGTTTGCACGTCCCTCTCAGAACTCTTATACAGCAGTGAAAAAGTTCAGTGGCTCTTTATCAGTCAGCATGTTAAAAATCGAGCCGTCTGTGAGTAAACGATAAGAGCGTTCTTATCAGACCTCGTTGACTGTCACTTGAGTCCAAATGGCATCCAAGCAAGCATCTCCTAAGGCCTGTCTCACACCTCACAAAAGTATTTCAGTGCATATGTTTATTTTGGCTTCATATTAACAGGTTTCACACTGTGTGCATATGCAGTGTGGCAGAAGTGTTATATAAGTTAGGTTTTTCAACACTAAACTTGGCATGTTGAAAATACATAACAAATGTATTGTATCCACACAAGCTTTTACAATAAAGCAACTAGTGTGAACTATTTGTTTAAAATGACAACAAGCATGTTTAATGCAGGATAAACTTGTAGTGATGCAAACAAGAAATTCTAAGTGACAGATTCAGATGATAAAAGCAGCTCATAGCTTTATTTTAAGAGTTCAGAGTAGACTAATTATTATCTTGATGAAAATGTGTCTCCTACTTACTAAACGCGTAATATATGGCATATATTAAAGCTGTTATTATTCAAACAAGTTGAAGTTACTTTATGTTCTTGTAGTTTTGAATCATTCAATGAATGTTGACATGCCAATCAATCTAAGAAAGAGGTCATTATTTTATTTTCTCTCAGACAGCAAAGAACACAGGTTTGAGCATAAACATAAAATGATATATTCAAATATTTTTGACATACAAAAAATATATAAAAAATAAACAGTGTGGATAAAAAAAATGTATTGGCATTAGCCAGTATTTCCAAAAAAAGAAAAAATATAAAAAAATAATAAAATATTTTTTTTTCATATTGTATATTTCACATAATATACACAGTATATAAATATATTATTTAATTATAAGTTGTAAATATTAATCTATGAAGTCCTGTGAAGTGATTCTTCCCATATTAAAGCATGAATAATCATAAAATATGCTTTATGCGTTCATGCATTTGTGAGTCTAACTGATGGAAATAATGTGTCAAAGACGATTAATACCTTGTCCTGCAGTGTGACATGCTGTACACCAGCAAGAACTATTTTAAACAGCGTTTGTTAATAGTGTTTTTAATTATACATGCAGTGTTTATGAGCTCAAACTAACTGAGAATTATACTGGAATATAAACAGATTCATTTTTCACACCGCAGGCCCTTTTAAAGAAAAGTGAGGGGAAAGGATAAACTACAAGTAAGTGGTAACATCTCCTAAAATATACACATACCTTTCAAAAATATATATATTTTTTTAATTTGGGACCCTGGAGCACAAAAGCAGTCATAGGTATAGTCATAGTCAAAAAATCATTAGGATATTAAAAAGGTAATGTTCAGGAAACTTAATTTCTGATTAGTAATATGCAGTGCTAAGAACTAAATTTGGACAACTTTAGAAGTCATTTTCCCAGTATTCCAATTTTTTTGCACTCTCAGATTGCAGATTTTCAAATCTCAGCCAAATATCTTCCTATCCTAAAAAAAAAAATAAAAAATTCACCAATGGAAATACATCATATCTGACTCTCATTTATTTAAATCTGAACTTACTTGTGTGTGATCCGAAAGGGCTTGAGTATCTGTAAGCTATGGCGATATCTGCCTCGTCTTTTTGTTTCTGTGCCCAGTTCCACCTCATCATCTGGGTCTGGGAGAATCTGTGGAGGGGACAGCGTTAAACCCTCCACCTGTCCTGCGGCCTCCAAGGCATCTGAGAACATACCTGTCTCTAACAAACAAAGGAGAAAAACACACTCAACGGCATGCCAAGAGCTGCACAACACTGTCAGACACGTCGGAAGAGCTCCTCTCACGCTCCTGACAGCCACGACTGGGAATGTCTGAATCTGCTGACTAATATCAGTGCAGGGACACAAACCTTCCTCTAACGTTATAGCCTTGGCAGCGAAGTTAAAGTGTTTATCTATTTAAAGACGCCTGTGGGTGGCCTCAAGGCTGGTGGATACTGAGACGGAGGATATCCGAGCTCGTCGTGTGTGTGTTGACCCTGTCACTGATCCATCTGTGGCATAAGACACGATAAGGTAAATCCAGCAACGCCGTGACTCTCTATATCTGCTCTGTGTACGTCACCGGCGACTTCTAGATAATGAAAGATAAGCACATAGTTTCATTATTTACACTCTATACAAGAAAGAGCCCAAGTTCCAGTTTGTGTCTTCGCAGACCTGTATGACTTCATTCCAGAATTTTAAGGAACTGATTGTGCAACTATTGTGAAGGGACATTTAAAGCTTTCAAAGGTCATAAAGCACCACAAAACAACTTCAGGTGATTTGTGTGCTGTATTCCAATATTTCTGAAGCCATCTGAATGAAACGCACCGAAATTGAGGTAATTATTGAGTGAAAACAAATCATTCCTTGGAGTATTTATGGCCTGATTAGGACCATTTATGTTAATCAAGTACAGATCACGTTTTCTCTTCTCTCGATCTGACATCAGTATCAGTAGATACTCAAACATTTGTACTGAGCAATCAATAACACAGCTCACACCAACAGTATGAATGTTTAATTCATGATTCAGGCTAATCCAGTTCTCAACTTAATGACTAAATCATCTAATGTTAGTCAGATTTGGAACAACATTTTCATTTTTAAATAGCGCTCCATGCATGGCCCCATTTCAATAGGCACACACACATTGAACAGTGTGTACAGAAATGCACAAAAAATTTGAAACAATTTTGGAAATTGTTTAAGGCGCATTGTTCATGTTTGTCTTCCTATATTCAGATGTTTGCACACAATTTAAAGTAAAAAAGCCAAAATAACATCTTCTACTACCACAATTGCCACTATATAATATATACTATACAATAACTAAATGCTAAATGGCCTATCATATTTAGTAATCAGTTTATGATTATGATATCCGTGGTTGATTTGTGCATTCTCGCTTTTTCCTATCTTTGTTCTTGGAACAGTGTATTCCCTGTCACTTCTTCATTGGGATCCTCCTACATTTCATAGATTATCAGAACTACTTTTATCTCAAATAAGCATGGCTTGTTATCTAACACTCGAAGTGAATATTGACCCTCATCTCTATTTAAGGTGAATAGAGCAACACAAAACTCAGAAAGTTTTTAAGAAAGTTGGAGCGCGTAGAAGGTCACTTACATATCAAACAGAAAACGTCGGGATTTTCACCCTCGTTCCTTTCAGCTTCTGGTTGTTCCCACAGGTTATAAATGATTTATTCAGAAAGTCAACGCTCTCTGGGTCCCTTGCTGGACATGACACATCCTCCTCTCGCAAAACAAGTAACAGCCTGTGCTGTGCTCTTGAGTAAAAGTTGCGCTGGAGAGTTTGACGGATCGCCGTTTTGAAACGTGCCGCAGCACAGCTGACGGAATTCCCTAAATGCCTCTAGCGTCACGCCTGAACAGCCAATCACGGATTTGCTTGGTCGTAGCTGAAGGAAGGGCACGTGGTGATCTTTGTAACAGCGTGCAAACAGATTAGCGGACTATTTTTGGCCGGTCATCTGAAGAGCTTTGCTTATTATGAAATAAGACGAGCAGTTAAACACTATGTTTTTTTTACTAGGAGCTGTCGCGGAGGGCTGTATCTTTAAAAGAGCGCTATCTTTCCGTCTCATTTAGGCTACGTTTAAAGGTTGTGTATTTCTCATCGCTGAGCAACAAAGTAAATCATTGATTATGTTACTATCTTAGTAATGCTTTCACTAATGTAAAGGTCATGACCTCTGACTGTGACATATGGTGAACTGCAAGTTGAGATTTTTATGTGGCGCAATGCAGTACAAGACATTTCAGCCCAATCTGTCAAAATAAAGAACTTGTAGCATTTTTATTTTTTACAGTTTTACCACAGAACTGTCATAATATGACAAACAGTATCACAATTTTAAAAATGTTTTTTTTAAGGCAAATGTTTTGTTATGAAAATTTTACTAGAATAGGCCTTAACAACAAATTAATAAATATACAGTAGCTATACTGGGTAGATTACTTGCAAATTGTAGACTGTTAATACAAAATTACATAAAAAAAATATTTTAGGTAATGTATTCTGACAACTTTTTGGTTACTTCAAGATTACTAACTCGTTTATCACATAGAATTGAAAGGGATTGATGTGTACCATGTAGTTTTAGGGGGAAATTAGCAGTTTTATTAGGCCCATATGTTTATGTTCAGTTATTTCACATTATTGACAAAGAAAAGTACCTTTAGTAAATTCTGGCATTTCCTGAAATTACTGAACCTACATACTATAGGAGACTGATAAAAAGGTAATTTTAGAAGTAAAACTTCAAACAGCACTTAGAGGCTTTTCATCTGAACTCTTCATGTATATATATATATATATATATATATCTTTTTTTTTCTCAAATTTTTCTATTTCTAGCTGCAATTACTGGTCAACAACTTTTGCAACATTTTAAAATAAACATAGTTGTTGTGTAGGTCAACATTATTTCATTATTATATCAAATTCTAATTTTATTTGTCACATACACAAACATACACAGTACGAAATGTATTATAAGCTCATAAACACAGCACGACACTTATTAAACTCTTTGAACTAGCTAATTAAACTTATTAAAGTTATAGCAGTTTTAATTCAAGTATGTCAGGTGGTTGCTTATTTATTTCAGGTTTAATAGGAAACTTAGCGGTAATTGTAACACTTAATGCAACAAGTGCAGACCTTTGCGGTCAAACATAATTTTATACAACGCTGCGATTAAACCGTGATTCTTGGGTCTCAGTTAGAAGAGCTGCAGACCTGTGCTGTAGTGACCTCTGTTGGCACATAACATACTGGTTGCATGTGAATTGCCTAAAGCAATGCCTCTCAGTCCAGGTCCTGAGTGCAGAGTGAAGGTCTCTTTTATTGAACACACGTAATTTAGATCATAAGCAGGGAGTTTTTCAGATCATACAGTGCAGAACGTGCAGGACTGAGAGCAACTGACCTGCAGTGTCACAAAACAGTTTGACTGTACTCAGGGTCATCACCACCGTCAGGGGCGGATTGGCCATCTGGCAATTCTGGCAAATGCCAGAAGGGCTGGACCATTTTTAAAATATGTATTGTTTTTACATGCAGGCAGCTTTTATCTCTTGCAAGATG
Organism: Enteromius unitaeniatus; assembly: GCA_032359435.1. Taxonomy (NCBI): domain Eukaryota; kingdom Metazoa; phylum Chordata; class Actinopteri; order Cypriniformes; family Cyprinidae; genus Enteromius; species Enteromius unitaeniatus. The sequence continues at coordinate 16,167,135 of JAUMHI010000055.1, forward strand.
TGAATATTATTATGATGATTATAATAATAGTAATAATAATAATAATAATAAAGGTTAAGCATTTGGCCCAATCGGTGACAGCCGGCTGGTTTTGAGATGGGCCGACACAATCCGAACCAATCAGAGGTTACGTGGATGTAATCAAAATCTAGCAAGAATGTCAAACAGTAAGTGCAACACAATCTAATTGTCAGAGATGAACCGTAAAACAAAAGAAAGGCGGTGCCGAAAAGCTCAGAGAAAGTAAAAAAAGGGCTCTAAAATCAGATGCTGCCAAATGCATAAAATTACCTGAAATATTCTCCAAAGGTTTAAATTCGGTTGCTGCATCGGAGGACAGTAGCGCAGTAGAGGAGGTAAGAAGAAAACAGAAAATATACATAAAGTATTTTTCACGCCATTCACGCTACTTCTGACAGCTTTTCACAGTAACCTACGCTGTGTTTAACAGTTGTAAGCCCAGCATAGAACTCCCATCATTTTAAAATGTCATCATCAGCAGATAATGTGGGATTTAGGGTATACAGACTGCTGTATGCTACTAGCAATATAGTCTAACATGCAAAAGAACCTATAGCTATAGCCATAGTACTGTAGGCATTTGTAGTGAACTCTAAAGTAAAACATTAAATACATGGGTTACAGTATCTAGTTAATCCTTAGGTAGGGTGGAAAATAAACTTTTATTACAGGCTATAGTGTAATATATTTGAGAGGCTCCCTTGGGCTTGGAAAGCAGTATTAAAGATTATTTGTTACGGGTAACAAATAGTTTGCACCTGATTGGTTCAAATGCTACACAAGAATGAGACAAAGCCTAGCATAAGCAGTGATCAAAATAATGATGACGCTCAGGTTCATCATGAAGTTGAGGAAAAAGAGCTATGTGTTTCTAGTGCTGCATGTCCATTTGTGTGTAAAGGTGTGTGTGTGATACACATTCACAGGTTACTCCTATCATAAGTAATAATATGATATTACTTATATATTACTTAATATGGTAATCTGTTAATAAGTAACAGACAAATGGCATAAACAGACAGCACACGGACTCTACAAGATTCAGATAATTTTTTATTTAGTTTTTACTGTATGTATAACTTTGTTATAAACAAGTTGTTTTTGTTCCCGTCACATATATTAAATGTTTAAATATCTATTACATATGGTACTGCTTATATTATTTCACCAGCTGTACACCAATATAAGTATTGAATGTGCGATTCCGTGGGTGGGGCTGTGTCGGTGTGGTAATGTGGGCTGGTGTGGCTACAGTGCCAGGGCTGAATTTTTGTCCCAGTCCGCCCCTGACCACTGCCCTCTGCATATGTTGTACTGGAATGGACTTTTTTTCAGGATGTACAGTATATCGCCTGAAAATCCTGAATGAGTGGCAGCTCTTTAATGGTAAGGACATAACTGCAGTATTTATTATTATTATATTTATTTTATTATATTTTATTATTATGATTTGTGGCAAACGTTCACCTAGTCGTGTAATATATTGAAATTTCAGGGAAATTATGTTCAGATTTGGAAAAGTCATGGAAATTTCAAGTTTTTTTTGTGTTCATTTTCAAATTTGATCATTTTATTCTCCAAAACCTTACAAGTAGACACTGCACTTTCATTTAATGTGCTTTCTATTGAAATAAAATATTTTCTGTAAATTTCTTGACCTAATATATATATACTACACACAGTAGTGAACATTCAAAGTGGATCAAAACCTTTCATTAAAGAACTTTGATGAAAGGTTTTGATCCACTTCGAATGTTGACTACTGTTGTCACGGATCGTGCAGTGGAAGCAGCAGTCAAAGACTCAGCGTAGCGATTAACATTCAACTTTAATATAACTGTGGGAAACAAACAAAGAACTCGACAGACAGGACTAAACACAACAGGCTTAAATACACAGGGGATAACTAAGGACAGTTGAGGGACACAAGTGGCAAGGGTTAACTCAATTAACTAAACAAGAACAGGAACATGACCATACAAGGATACACATGTGCAGCACATGCTCAGTTAGGTGCTCGTGCAGCAAGGTTCAGGGAAGTGCTCGTGCAGCGCAGACTCTGGAATCGGAATCGGCACTCTCGGCCATAATCTAGCGGCTGGAATCGGGATTGGCTCTCTTGGCCGAGACTCTGGAACAGGGATCAGGATCGGCACTACTAGCTGTAATCTAGGGGCTGGAATCGGGATCGGCACTCCCGGCCATAATCTATGAACTGGATCTGGGATCGCCTCTACTGGCTGTGACTCAGGAACTGGACCTACGATAGACGGAATGGGATCCCCAGGGATCAGATCTGGCATATCGGCCCACAAATCCGGTTCAATCCCAGCTCCGGTTCATTACATCGCAGACTGGGAACCGCGGAAATCCGGGACCGTTTTCAGGATTTTGCCGCAAATGGAACCCCATACTGCGCCGCTTTCGGGAGCGGATTCTGCCTTACCACCAGGCGCGAGCCGGGCAATAGAGGATGGCCTCCTGGCCGTTGCTCGTGCGGGCCGGGAAGAGGAGTGAGCCAGCTGAGGAGGTGGTGGAGGATTTCCTCTGGTGTAATCATACTCCTTTTCGGTAGTTGGTCGATCGTTCTGTCATGGATCGTGCAGTGGAAGCAGCAGTCGAAGACTCAGCGTAGCAGGTTAACATTCAACTTTAATATAACTGTGGTAAACAAAGAAAGAACTACACGCATCCAACAAAGAAAAAAAGTAACCTTGACGATCGACAGACAGGACTAAACACAATAGGCTTAAATACACGGGATAACTAAGGACAAGTGAGGGACACAGGTGGCAAGGGTTAACTCAATTAACTAAACAAGAACAGGAACATGACCATACAAGAATACACATGAGTAGTTCTATCGGGCACTTTATGATTTATGATCGTGATTTATGGTCAAATATATGGCCTAATAAATAACCTCTGTGCACAACGATTGACAGTTTGACAG
>JAUMHI010000055.1:16173059-16185320 GCA_032359435.1 Enteromius unitaeniatus
TACACATACATACACACACTTTAAAAATATAACACTTAAAGATGAATATATCATGGTTTAACAAAAAACGTTTTCCTTTTAACTCAAATGCACTAAATAAGGACTGAGTGTACACATTATGTAATTATCATAAACTATTATTATTATTATTATTATTACTATGATGATTTCTGAAAGGATCATGTGACACTGAAAACTGCAGTAATGATGCTTTGTATCACAGGAATAAATTACATTTTACTATATATTCACACAGAAAACTGTTTAAATTGAAATAATATTTCAAAACATTAAATTTTTTCTGGATTTTTTATCTAATAAATGATAATATGATATATTTATGATAATATATATATATATATATATATGTACAAAAAAAATAAAAATAAAAGCTTGTCAAAACTACTTAAGGTTTCTTTTTATTCATTTAATGAGGCTTTGTCTCCATTATGTTATCATCAGGACTGTTTTATCGTGACATTGCTTTTATAAGTGTAGTCATCACATGCGTGAGTAGACTCCACAAAGCTACTTAAAAACATCCAGAATGTGCCATAAACTTACACTGCAAGTGCATTACTGCAAACACAATCTTCAACTGACAACTTTGCCTGTTTAACTGAGGAGCGAGTTGGCATTAGTGTCACCGTCAATAAAGCTTAACTTGTTTTGAAGCCAAAAGACTCACTTAAAGATTCAGACAGTGCGTATCTGTAAACAGTTGGAGAAGGACAACGATTGACTGGAGGTCAACTTTATGAGCAGAAGCGAGTAACCAGCCCTTCAAATCAGATGTAATGGCCAGTCACTCGAGCGGAAAGTGGCCGCTTTCGAGCCGTCACAGACAATTTCATCTACGCATATCCTTAAGATCTTTATTGGGCGCTGCGGTCACAAATCAAATCTCATTAAGCAGAGGACTTGCTAATTTAGATTTAATAAATGTGACTTAAGGGCAACAGTGTTGGACAAAGTTAACTAAGTCACCGTGACTTCCTTGATAAGCGAAGACGATGTGCACGTTAAAAACATGAATGGTTTCAAACTTTCTATCAAAGTGACATGCTGCAGATTTTATGGGCGGCAGAACAAACAAGACTTAACTTTTGTTGCATTATAAATATGTAGCGCTGCAGCTTTAGATCTGCTATTATTTGTGCATCACTTCTACAGAAAGCCTGGAGTTAGGAAGCATGAGTAAAACTGCAATGCTAACTAATTGATAGGGTTGCTGCAGCAAAATATTCTGTTTTACTTTTTGCACGCTGTTAGCACGAGATGAAGGGGTTTAAGTAAAACACCGGTAGAAAGCAACCCTTTCAGTTCATTATTTTGAGGAGAAAGTTCTGGCATTCTGCTTTGTTCAAAGCCGATGACAAATAAGATCTATTTAGAGGCACGCAGCTCGCTTTTCCCAGTAAACATCAGGAAACAAATCTTCAGAACATGATATTTAGACAAAAATGTTAAGTCAAAAGAAAAGCAAGAGTCGCTTTTGGGAGCATGAACACAAAACGGCACTTCATTGAATACCTGGTTGTTTTCATGTTTTAATAATAGTTTTGAGATCGCTCAATCAGTTGGGTTGAGGTCATTCGTTTCTCTGTTTGTTGTTGAAAGGTCAGCGGCGTAATGAAGATGAGTGTGACTGTAGTTCATTAGTCAGTGTCTTCTCGAAGGTATCGTGGCTGCTGACATTTCAAATCAAGCACATCAGGACTTCAAATTAATTTATGCAAATGACATCATTGCAAGCACTGGATTTTTAATTTTATGACAAAAAAACAAAACAAAACTAAAGCGCAGTTAAGCTCCAATATTACATTAACGTTTAAGAGGTGACCTTTGACCCTTACCTATAATTCTATATGATGTCCACTTTATACACTACCAGTCAAAAGTTTGGAAACAGTAAGATTTGTAATGGTTTTTAAAGATGTTTCTTATGTTCATCAAGGCTGCATTTATTTAATCAAAAATACAGAAAAAAGCCATATTGTGAAATATTTTTACCAATTAACATAATGGGTTTCTATTTTAATATATAATTTATTTCTGTGATGCGCAGCTGAATTTCCATCAGTCATTACAGTGTCCTTCAGAAATCATTCTAATATGCTGATTTATTAGTAGAATTATCAGTTTTGTGATGGCAAATACTTTTTTGGAAACTGCAATATTTTTTTTTTCTCAGGATTCTTTGATGAATAACATTATAAAGAACAGCATTTATTAAATACATAAATATTTCCTAACAGTATACATCTTTGCCATCACTTGTCAGTTTAACACATCCTAGCTGAATAAAAGTTTGAATTTCTTTAAAAAAAAAAGAGAAAAAACTTACTGACCCCAAACTTTTAAAAGGTAGTGTATATTAGAAAAGATTTCTATTTAAAAAAAATGCTCTAATTTGTAACGTTTTATTCATTCAAGAATCATTCACAGGTTCCAAAAAAATATTAAGCAGCACAATAATACTGATAATAAATCAGCATATTAAAATAATGTCTAAAGGATCACTTAAGACTGGAGTAATGACTGACTGATGGAAATTCAGCTGCGCATCACAAAAATAAATTATATTGTAAAGTATATTAAAACAGAAACCCATTATGTTAATTGGTAAAAATATTTCACAATATCACTTTTTTCCTGTATTTTTGATCAAATAAATGCAGCCTTGATGAACATAAGAAACATTTTTAAAGTTATTAAAAATCTTACTGTTTCCAAACTTTTGACTGGTAGTGCATGTCATAGTGTTTCAAATGTATTAATTCAATGATAAAATATACACTAATTTATTAAAATTCAGCTTTGCATTGCAATTTACATTTTAACATACAGTGGGTACAGAAAGTATTCAGACCCCTTTAATTTTTTCCCTCTTTGTTACATTGCAGCCATTTGCTAAAATCATTTAATTTAATTTTCCCCCCTCATTAATGTACGCACAGCACCCCATATTCACATGGTCCTAAGTATTCAGACCCTTTGCTGTGACACTCATATAATTTAACTCAGGCGCTGCCCATTTCTTCTGATCCTCCATGAGATGGTTCTACCCCTTTATTTTAGTCCAGCTATGTTTGATTATACTGACAGGTGATTAGGAAAGCCACACACCTGTCTATATATAGTAAGACCTTACAGCTCACAATGCATGTCAGAGCAAATGAGAATCATGAGGTCAACTGCATGAAGAGCTCAGAGACAAGGCACAGATCTGGTTACAAAAACATTTCTGCTGCACTTAAGGTTCCTAAGAGCACAGTGGCCTCCAAAATCCTTAAATGGAAGATGTTTGGGTTGACCAGAGCCCTTCCTAGAGCTGGTCGTCCGGCCAAACTGAGCTATCAGGGGAGAAGAGCCTTGGTGAGAGAGGTAAAGAAGAACCCAAAGATCACTGTGGCTGAGCTAAAAAACACCTGAAGGACTCCAAAATGGAGAGAAATAAGATTCTCTGGTCTGATGAGACCAAGATAGAACTTTTTGGCCTCAAAGAAAACCAGGCACTGCTCATCACCTGTCCAATACAGTCCCAACAGCGAAGCATCATGCTGTGGGGGTGTTTTTCAGCTGCAGGGACAGGACGACTGGTTGCAATCAAGGGAAAGATGAATGCAGCCAAGTACAGGGATATCCTGGACCAAACAAGACAATTAGACAAAATGGGTGCTTCTACTAAATACGGAGCAAAGGGTCTGAATACTTAGGATCATGTGATATTTCAGTTTTTCTTTTTTAATAAATCTGCAAAAATGTCAAGAATTCTGTGTTTTTCTGTCAATATGGGGTGCTGTGTGTACATTAATGAGGGGAAAAATAATAACTGATGAAATGAAATGATTTTAGCAAATGGCTGCAATATAACAAAGAGTGAAATTTTTAAGGGGGTCTGAATACTTTCCGTACCCACTGTAAATACACATAGAAGACAGTTCTTTTCAGTTGGAATAATATTTAACATTTTGTACTCCTCTCTTTCTGTCCAGAAGGGGGAGCTCAAGATCTGCTGTACTGCATGTATCAGCTCTGATCTATTATCCATAAGCATCATCATGGAAGTGGTGACCCTCTGTAACCTCCACGGGTTCCTCCTTAAACAGATGGACACGTTCAGTCATACGCTCTGACTGCTGTGGAGTAATGAGGGGCATGGGATGACGGAAACATTCGCTCTCTTTACGAGCAAATCACCTCCCTCTCATCCCATCGCTCGAGGGAGACCCTCTTTGTAATTGCCTGGATTCACTTTGACTGGAGAAAGTCAGGTAAGAGTGAACTAATTAGCCAAAGCATCAAGATACGGCCCACCAAAAAGAGATCTACGGAAGCTGGATCACTCCATATCCAATTACTTCCAAGGATGTGAGGAGCATGGCATTGGGGGGATTATGGGTTATGAGCCAGACTCTGGGGTGTTTTTGTGCTTTGACATCGCTGCCCTTTGGATTCAGAGCCGCTCTGCTCTTTAGAAGAGCTCAAAAACAAGGCCAGGAGCTGAAGGACACAAGGTAATGGAGAGGTGAAGCGTGTGGATGGTGCTGCTTAAAGAAGAAATGAGGGCTCCACAGAGAGATCCAATTAGTCTGTTTAGGGCTTTGTGTGACAAGTGGAGGGAGCAAAAGTACATAAATGCACAACAACACAAAATAATGTTATTCCAAAAGAAGATCTGTGCTTGTTGATGTGAAAACCGAAGCCATTTGTCAAAAGCCGGCTGAATGACAGTATTGGAGTCCACAAAGTCTGGTGAATTGATGCACACGGCTCTCTGGCTAAGTGCTCTGATGGAGCTTCCCAAAAATAGAGGAACAAAGAGAGAAAACAGGACACGTACTGTATGCTCGCCGCGCGACCTTTCGCTGCTCCTGCATCTGTGCACGTGTTGTAGTTGAGTTAAAAAACCTCTAAACTGGTGAAAACTGAACAAGTGTGAGCTGACCAACAGCATCTGAAGAGAAATCCAGGTTCACATTTAATGGAATGGATGCCTTTATAGTAATAGTCTGGGTTCAGTACAAGTTCAGCTCAGTAAACAACATCTGTGGCTAAATGCTGGTTAGTACAAATAAATAAACATGGAATAAGTTTAAATAGTATACAATGATTTAATAAATAGTAAAATAGATGTAAAGTAAGTCTGTTCTGATTTTTGTTTAAAAAAAAAACAAAAGCCAAAAATTGTGAAATATAATTGCAATTTGATTTAAAGGTTTTGTTTGAATACAATTTATGATGTCATTTCTGCTTGTGATCATAACTGTATTTTCAGCATCATTTCTCCAGTCTTCAGTGTTACGTGATACATTTTTTTTTTGGAACCTGGGATACTTTTTTTTCTTTTAGAAATACAATGTTAAAAAGAACATTTATTTAAAATAGAAACATTTTGTAACAATATCCACTTCTGTTCAATAGTTCGGGTTCAGTAATGTTTCCTCTTCTTTATATTTTCCTTTTATTTTTTGAAGGAAAGGGATATTTTTAAAAAGCAAGGACATGTTAAACAGATCCAAATTCACGACCATGTTGACCAAGTAAAGCATATTTATAAGAAAATCCACTTTGAAGCTCACATTATACAGATTTTTTAAACGAAAATAACTAATATAGATGATTTCCTAAAAGCCACGTTTTTGCTTTTAAATTCTTCAAAAATTGATTCCATGTTTGATTTTCTAAGCGCTTAATCAAGATTTTATCTTAATCTAGATTTGTAGTTCTTAATTAAAACACATTTTACTGGTATTCCACAAATGCTGTTGATTAAACTGGAATGATAAGACATTTAAACAACACAGTGTGACGCGGGACAAAAAAAACACAGAGCAATGAAATACTCATATTTAATGCTCTTTGTTAAATGCTTTACTCGTTTATGTTATATCCATATATAACATTTTATATATATATAACTTTTATTTCACTCTTTCTGAAGTGTCTATATTAAAAATGCATGGCAAAAAAGAAATCATAATGAATTAGGGAATGTTTGACGACAAAAGAAACAATCATCAACCATTATTAATTCATGTTGGAGAGGCCAAATGTCTGACAAGCATTTGAAACTAATCATACACATGGCCCAAGGAAATAGAAAAGGGGCAGTGGGAACCAATCAGGTGCCGTTTCCCTCAGCAATAAGTGAAAAAATAACTTTACAAATTACACAACAGAAGAGCATTAGAGATGCTTGACTGTGCCGCCGGAAGAGTCAGCAGCGGTGAGCCAGACGTTTACTGCTGACGAACAGACAAACACCCACACATACACAGCTCTGATTGTTAATTAGACTTCACGAGCTCAGTGCAAGCTCTGTGCTTACCAGTCCATGGTATAAAAAACTCCACAGATAAAAAAGATAGGAAGAGATGGGAAAGCACAGCAGCTCGGATCACTTGAGGAAGAGCGGAAAAGCGTACCTTCGGTCACCAGCTTAAGCAGGAAAAGCCTGAAGCTTTAAAGAGACGCGTGTGGCATAAATCTGATCTTTATCCCACCATTCCTCTTTTAATTAGCAGAGGTGCTGAAAGTGGAACTTCTGAAGATTTTAGAAGCGCTGACCTAGACTGTTAAACTAATAAACTGGTCTGGATGCAGATTCTCTTGTTCTTTTTTTTATTTAAAAATAGTAAGTTATTCAAACATTTACAGGATATGTGAACAAAAGATTCTATGCAACTGTTTTCTGCAGCCTATACAGAAGAGAAAAGAAATATATTCGTGTTATTTATATATTTTTTTCTTTTTTACAAATCGAGGGTGAAACAAGAAAATGTATGTTGACAGTTCAAGTCCTCGGTTCAGCAAACCCTGATTTTTACCCGATGAGTTTTTCGCTGTGTGGTGCAAGCTTACGGGGGGCGTTTATGTGGTGTGCGTACACACACACACACACACACACGCCGGAGTATGTTTGTGTGTACACAAACTAAATCATACTACACACACACCAAAGTCTTGAGGATCTCCGAGTCTAAAGTGTTTCTAAGATCTCATGGGGGCGGCGGATGGACGCAGAGAGCCGGCAGGTGATTGGTTGAGACCCCTCCGGTCCATCGGCCGTTTTTGTTTTTCTAGCAGGAACCCGACCCATGTCTCTACGCCGTTTTAATGCCTTCAAACCCACAGAACTTCCAGCGTTTCTCCAGACTCGCCCCGACACCCGTCAACTCCTGCTTGAACGTGCAGGGCAGCCGACCCAGAAGAGTCTCCACCTCTGTGGTGCTGATCTGAAACAACAAGAACATCCAAACCAATCACAACTCTGAGACTACTAGTGAAAAAAACTCTAATTTTCAATTTAAAGGGGGGGAACTGAAAACAACTAAAATCCCCTTGATTATATTTTGACATATATGAGGTTATTTATTGCTATAAAAACATCCCGAAAACTTCCAAACTTTCTTGTTAGTCTAAAAACAGAAGGCGATCAACACCCGCTTCTACATCGCTTTCTGTTTAGCCCCTCCCACCGATTTGTGCACATAGTGTAAAGAACGAGAGGAGAAAGTGCATGTCTACACAGAAAACGCTTTGAATGTGCCAAGTTGAGGAAAACAATCTTTGCATTGTCCTACTTCTGATCCCAATGATAGGATCCAGACTACATAAGTATAAAATTGGTCCTATGTTCACTTTATTCCACCACGGATTCGTTTACAAACAAGGCATACTTCGACAAGGGGATTTCAGAAAGATTGATACTAAAAGATGATTTGATTCGACAGGAAAATGTTGCAAAACACGAGGGTGAGTAATGATTGCAATAAAGTCGATAAAATGGCAGTCCTGCACTGTTGGCATATTCAGGGTCAAATACAAGTTAAGTTCATTCAACAGTTTTTGTGAAATAATTTGTTTAAAGATTCTTTTAAACTTGTTTTTTTTAACTAAAAAAAACAACAAAAAAAAGCCAAAATATGGGTTAGAGTAAAGCACTTATAATTAAAGTGAGTGGAGCTAATTTGTAAAAGATAAATTACACTTATTATCTTTAAATCTGTAAATTGATCTTAAAAATGTCTTAAATTAGCCTTCGTAATACTAGTAAAATCTTAATTGCTAACGTGAGTTTAGCATGAAAAAACCTTTTTATTTCTAACATAATGCTCAAATTCACAGCTTATAATATATATATCAACTGTTAATATATAACACTTATTATACACAAACTGGCTAAGTGTGGTTTTGGATGATATCAGCATAAATCCTTATAATTTTTTGGTACAAGACTGTACATTAAAGTAACATGACATCATCATTAAAGACCAGCAATAAGAATTTTCTTTTTGATTACATAATAACAGCAATATATATACATGTCAAAAGAAACTATTAGAGGAACTGGACCGTGATGTCCATAAGATGTGTCCAACCAGTGTGAATCATCTTTGGGCAATCCTTCAGGAAGCTTGGAGCAAAGTATCAAGTCAATGTTTGAATAAACTGACAGCTCGGATGCCCAGACTATGCAGAGCTGTACCAGCTGCTCCATGGATATTTTGATCAATCTGAAATGTAAGTATTTTCTATGTATAAACTGTTTATGTAATAACATATGTTTTCGCAGTTTGTGTTGTCCCTTATCAGTACGAATGTATTACAATTGAAAAAAAATTCCCACTTTCCTAGGGCGTTTCCAAACTTTTGCATTGCAGTGTACACACACAGTTCACATTTCTGCTTTTAAAATTGAACCCGTTTTCCTCTACACTATTTGCTTGTTTGTTTCAGAGGAAATTACTCACAAGTAGAAATTATTTGTCATTATTACCCAGTATTATGCTGCTGATTGTGCTTCATTTATAAGCAACTTGAATTACTCCTTGGATACTCATAATCACTGTCACAGATCTACTCGATTACTTAAATGCTGCAAAAAATGCATTAAAGCTCTTTTAGATTTTATATATAAGCGCAGCAGGACTGTCAGCCCACATGTAATGTGAATTGTGTTCTTCACAGGATCGAGAAACCACTTGCAGCAGCTTATCGAGTGGCAGGCAGGGTGACGTGAACGCTGCTTTATCAATTAAACCCTCCCACCGGGGCGCATTGTTTTTTAGTGCAAACGAGCGGAGTGTTGATGAAGATATAAAGGCATGTGTGCACCGCGGAGAGCGAGAGCGTGGGCATCCGCAGCCGGAGGGCTTCAACTCAAAACTGAAAAGATATAGAGGCTCATTTTCACCCTCAATCTGTAAGTGTAAATTAGTCACTGTGTGACAGCGAAAGCAGAGCGAGAGAGAGAGATAAAGCCGGAGAGATGAAGGAAAATAAAGAGTAATCAACACTGCGCTATAGTAAGATGAGCGCTTTATTTCAGCATTAAACATTTTGGCAAATTTGCATTGGAGAACAAATAGTAAAAACACACACACACAGGGAATGTGTGTGGTCCTGCTGTGAGTGTGAGAACTGTGCTTTACACAGACTGAGCTGTTTCAGTCTGCTCAAGGGCTGTTTACTCAGCAGAACATAAGAACGGCAAGCAGACCGCCATACTTTTAGTGTGTGTGTAGCAGTCAATACATTCCGAGTGAGTCGCTTGTGTGTGTGTTTCAAGGTTATAATCACTAATGAAAACCTTTATGAAGATTTTTTGTAAAAATAATACAAAAATATATTATTTGTTATCATCTATATATCTATGTTATTAAAACTTTAGTTCCTACTTATTCCTTTTAATACTTAAGTACCTCAAGATAAAGTACTTGATTTGTGTTCTTCATTCACAACTAACCAAAAAAAAAAAAATGACGCTACTTTGCTGATCCCAAATTTCTTAAAAGAAAAACTAGAATATAATTCAAACGTTTGCCATGAACAGCACAAACTTTGGATGTTCCAGCAATTAGTTCTCCTGTGTGGACCTTATGACTCAGGACGCTAAATCAGAAAGACTCTGGAGACGCCAGAGTGATGATCCACAAATGTCACAAATCCGACACATTTATAGCATATTTAATTGTCAGGAAGTACTGGAGCTGTATTTTTTTAATTGTGACAAATAAAACTTTGAACATAAACCACAAAGATGTTACTGGTTCCGGGTGTAGTTTGATGAAGTGTGGTATGTGTCATCATAGTGGGATGGAGTGGCTGCAATAAACGGTAAAACTAATGAAGCTAAATAAAAATAAAATGACATTGTTAAAACTGAAAATGAGAAGTAAAAAAAAAAAGGAGTGAAATGTGTGCGTTTCATACCTTGGTGTCCAGCCGCTGTAAATAGGAGCAGATATATTCGATGCTGGCTCCAAAAGGATGGACGTGAAGAAATGTTGAGATAATTCCTGTGGAATAAAAGCCAAAGATGAATCACAGACAGATTTTTCAGTACAGTACAAATATGAAATCTGTTCCAAAACCTTTCAGATGCTGCCAGTTTTTAAGTTCTAACTAAAAGTAACCTCATAAATGATAGATTTGCACACAGTGCGTATAAATACATACGCATATATATATATATAAAAATGACAAATTACTGTATTTAAAAAAGTATATTTATATAAATAGATTATTTTAATTTAAAAACTTTATTAATAATAGAACTGTTTAGGTTATGTTTTATGTAACATTAGTTATTTATATAAAATTTCCTAATTTTATAATAGAATTTTGCAATGAGTCCATTCATAACTGTTTCAAAAATAATCATAATTATTGATCTTGGATAACTTTATTCTTGCTGCATTTTGCCATTGCCTTGCTCTGCATAGGATACGATGCTCCCTCATATCTCAGCCCAAATGAGACAATAATCCTTGATTTGAGAGCGTGTCTACGAGGCCCTAAAAAGCTGTCTAAGTAGGCAGAACACTTGGTTTTTGAGCGGAACGCTACTGCGTCAGCAAGTGATATTTCCCAGCACTGATTTGCAAATAATTCCAAGTACTTGAGTTGTTTTCCCTAAAGTGGATGTCCTCATCGGCCTCAACTCTGCCTCTTGAACTTTCTAAATGATTATGAGTGTTTAATTACAGTTTTGATGCTGTTTGGCGTAATCAAGGCAGTTCTTCGGCCTTCTGAGTGCTTCATTCACACACTCAAGCATATGGAATAAGAAATACGGCTGCTATTAGCACTTCTGGTTTGAATACGATAGGTGCGCGCTGATAACTCAATTATTCTGAACGCATTACGGTCTGATCAGGAAAGCAAAGCAGCTCTCCAGAGAGAAGCGCACAGGTGCCACACAGTCAATATTCCATTAGTCTTGATGGACTATAGATATAGTTTATATATTATACATGGTTTCATTGCAGTGTGTTTGGATTACCACGTCTCTCCATTTACACAAATTGATCCGAAGCCAAACACTGTTATGTGAAAGAAAATGGACCTTTTATAACATAATGCAATGTTTTATTAATGCGTGCATGTCTGCTAGAAGATATAATGCTGTATGTGCTTAAACACCCAGAGCTGGCAGCTGTGCTGGACCCTTCATGCAAAAATTAAAATCTGCCATTATTTACTCTACCTCATGTCATTCAAACCTGTGTGATTTGCTTTTTTCCAGGAAAAACTAAATGAGAAGCTGGAAAATCAGAAGTTGTTGAACAGATGCTGTAAACCTCAAAAAAATGACAAAGCATCATAAAAGGCGCTCATATGACGCTAGTGTGCGATATTCAGTTGTCATTTGTGTATATATGATGGATATCACATGGCTTAAGAATAAGCACAAAATAGTGCAATAGTCAAATGTACAGAGTCTCGTGCTTGACATGTAGGAGAACATAGACATGACAACTTGTGGACACTATATCTTATTTTTTTATTTTATTATTATTTTTTTTATATTGACAAATCAATCCCCATTCATATTCATTGTATATTAAATTACTAAGGAAGTTAAACAGGCTTTGAGCAAATAGTAATTGTTTACATTTATACAGAGTATTTCAGGAGCAACAAACACAGCAGCTATCAGTGGTGGCTTGAGCAGAGACTGATGTAGCCAATTAAGTGGGGATTATTAGGAGACCATGATGGATACTGGTCAATAGATGAAGCCCATGGGCCAGCTGCATAAACCTAGCCTCTATATTAAGACACTGTCTTAAGGAGCCTGACCAACTAGCAGTTAACTGAGGGGTAATTAGTCTTATTTTTGGGATTCAATTTACACTAATACACATACACACACACACACAAACAGAAAGTATATATACAGTGAGGTCAATAAGTATTTGATCACCCTGTGATTTTGCAAGTTCTCTTACTTAGAAATCATGGAGTGGT
>JAUMHI010000055.1:16185420-16224064 GCA_032359435.1 Enteromius unitaeniatus
TCATCACGTGACAGCCCCATAAGCTTAACCTATGCAGCCTGAGCCGTGCACGACTGAATGAATCACTCCCACGAGACGATTAGTTTTTCCAGGGTCACATTAAAGATTTGTTCAAAATGAATGAATTGTTCAAGAACGACGCATCACTAGTCTTGAGAAGTTCTAAACATCGCCTCATTGTTTGTGCGCTTAATACACAGAAAATGCCCATTTGAATTAATATAAATGTTTAATGCCTCAAATACACACCGAACAGGGCGAACCAAACGGTCCGATAAAGAACCGAAAATCGTTGCATCCCTAGTATACACCATTATTATGCATTATTATAATATAAAACACCACTGCTTTCAACACTGATAATCAGAAATGTGTTTTAAAGCAGCAAATCAGCATATTAAAATGATTTACACTGGAGACTGGAGTAATGATCCTGAAAATCCAGCTTTGCATCAAAGCAATAAATTATATATTAAAATATATTAAAATTGAAAACTGGTAAAAAAAAAAAAAAAAAAAAAAGCACTATTACTGTTTTACTGTATTTCTAAACCCAATAATTGTAGTGTTGTTCAGCAGCAGTAGTTTATATAACAAAATGTACTATTCTTGAGTGCAATGGTTTTTTATTTCTTTTTCAAATGACAAAAACAGACATTTTAGAAAAACATAAAGAAATAAACAGACGTAATGCAATTTACTCAGGTAACATGTTATGTAACACATTTCTCATACCACGTTTCTAAGCATGCTAATTTGTTGACAAGCCTAATAAATCAGAAGCCACTGCTCCGATTTCTCATTACCGATCCTGCTCAGCGTTCAGAAGCCAGGAGCGATATGAGCTACATAAACTGTGGTGATGTAACCTTTTTGTTTGCCTTCATGGCCTGCTCCTCATGAATAAATCACACCGAGGATGAGTTTAACACGCTCTGAGTGCAGGAGCAAGAACGTCTCAGCAGCCTCGCATGCCATTTGAGAGTGATTCAACTCGGAGAAATGGCCTGCGCTGTTCACTTCATGTGACACAAAAACATGCCGCCTTAATGCGCTCGCCGGAGATCAGTGAGCACTAACTCGAACAAATCGCTCAGCGAACGGCTCATATATGACCCGTGCAGAGAGTTCATCTCCTGCCACAGCAATGTTCAATATGCAGAAGCCCATTAAGGCTCATTACAGGCAAGCACGCACCTTCAAAGTGAGACAAACGTCCCTCTCAGAAAGGGTCTCCTTCATGGCCTAATAACGCTCACATGACAAGGTCAAAGCCGTGTGGAACATCTGTATGTGCTGGGCTTACAGGAGGACGATGAGGGTGACCAGGACTCTTTGTGCTCTATTGATAGGTACAGTAAAGCAAGGTACAAAAATAGACGGAACACGGGACAGATTTAACCCTGCCAATGTGCGTTTGTATTGTGTGAATGCACGGTTTGGGAAAAAAAAATTTAGCTCTGAGGTCACTCTGAGCACGGAAGAACAATGGAGAACGGAGGCTGATAGCCAAAAATAGCAGCAGTCTTCAAGAGAAGATAAAATAACGCTTAATAAAAAAGATGAAAGTGCTTGATGGGTGGGAAACGTCTATAGTTTGTGCCCATGTGGGCAGATGAAATTTCCATTCCACATGGTCAACATGTCGTGTTTATTATTGTGTGTGTGTGTGATTGATGACCTGGATGATCTGTAAAAATGAGGTGTTTGTGCTCAGAACTCCCTGCGGATAAACTCTCACATATAACAAGGCAGTATTCAGCAAGCGAGAAAACAGTAGATGTGTGTGACTGTAAACACACAGATGAGTGACGGTTCGTGGATCACCCCATGCTGGTTTCGAAACGACAACTTTTTGGTTACTGGCACAGATCTAATTGTGCCAAACCACTGACAAGCATCCGCCCGTATCTTCAAAAACCTCCAGCAGCTCTGCATAGGGTTCCACACTGCATATTTTTCTGTATTTTTGGCCATTTTCCAGTGAGAATATCTAAACAACCTACATTTAGGCACGAAACAAAAACAATGTCTAAGTATGGTGAAAAAATGTTTACTAGCAGTCAAAAATGGGAATAATTACAGTAATTGGAATAATTTTAAATGAAGCCTTTGTACTTTACTTGAAGCCTTTATGTATAATGCTATAATGCCTTGAGATTTCATAAATAATTGTATCCAAAGGCAAAATGCATTATAATATTTGGAGTTTTGTTTGTCATGAAGGCTATTTTATACTTTCTAAATGTTTTGTGGTGGCTTCTGTCACTTCTTGTAGAGATTGCCCTCTTGTCTTGGGGCTTTGATGCCAGAAGATAGATTGTATTATCCTAGATAATGATGCTGAGAAACTATGCAGAGATTTTATCTGTGTTTGTATACTCTTATACAGGTTTCAGAAACAAAACGTATCATCCACTATTGCTTATTAACTTTAAGATCATCTCATGTTTTCTCTTGATGGCAGCTCATTATTGTTGAGCACACACAGTTAAATACATGATTATAATAGTAGAATAATTCATTCGTATATGGTCATATTCGCAACGATTATGCTTGATTAATTTAGATTTTGTTTAATAAAAATCTAAAAAGATCTCATCATTCTAAAAAAAGCAAGGTGTGCTCTGATTGGCCAGCTATCCAGTGCGTTTGTCGAATACCTCAAGCATGATGCCGAGGCCCAGCGCTATGACACCATACCAATAAGACACATTACAAACGGCATTTGTTGCATCCAGTGGAGACATAATTACTGCTTATCATGACTTAGTACTGTCTTTTTATGTGTTGTGTTGCATCGCGCCTTGTGAACACCATGTCTGCCTTCGTGATCGGAGAAACAACAAAAAACAAGCACTACCCTTCACTGCTCAAAACACGTGATATCATATAACATATTTGTGTTCTGGAACAGTGTTGTAAATACAACATAACCACTGAAGCACAAAGAAAGTAGTTTCACTTTCGCAATAACGCACAGCGCATCCATCAATACCTCTGCCTTCTTTCTTTGTGTAAACATTTGGCTGATGTTCTGAAAGCACGCCCCCACTTTGTGATATCACGACTTTAATCTTTTAAACTTTACAGATCTTCTTTAAATCTTAAAAAGTCTGCCATTTCACTGAAAATGTTTTGGTTGTTTTTAATAAAAAAAATTACATGGTATATTTTTTAAGGAAAAAACAAATTACAAAACGTATTGTTCATAATATCAAATAATAAAAATAGTAAATGCAAAAACATCTCCTCTATTTGAAAGATTTTAATGCAGCTTTACTGGAAACAATGCAAAAATAGTGTGTAAGAAAATGATTATGTGTTGCATGTGTTGACTGTGTGTGCCTGTACCTTCTGCATGCCCTGCAGAGCCTGCTGCAGGAAACTGAGCTGCTGCTGGCGGGTGGCGTCCTCCTCGCTGCGCTGGGGCTGTGCTTTACCCTGCTCCTGTTTCAAAAGCTCCACCTCATTCCTGTAGGCATCCAGCTGACACCGCAGACTGTCGTTCTCTTCTTTCAGAGCCTCCACCTGAGCCAGCGGCCCTGGGAGACCACAGAGAGAGAGGGAGTAGAAGAGATATGAAAAATGACAATTGCATTGGCGACAGGAATGGGAAATAAGCAGACACATGAGTGAAGGAGGCAGGGCTGAAAACCAATAACGGAACAGAAAGAGAAGAGGCACATATTAAGAGTCGTGTGAGGAGTTAAAAGTCATGGGGTGGAAAGGGTAAAAATGAAAGAAAAGTGTTCCTCAAAAGCTGCTTAGAGAATTCTGCTGATGGACCGAGATGAAAGGACCCTTAGTACCACTGCTGCTTTCAGAGGCTAATTAGAGAGGATTAAATGGAGGGAAAGTGTATTACTTAATGCATGACTTAATGTACCATGGGCATTGTTATCAAACGCCTGTAATTAAAACAGACGCAAAAGGGTTCTTCACACCGAGACATTCCGTCATTCAGCCGTCTCTTAACAAGCTGATGATCAGAGATGCCACCTCTGCTCCGCGTCGAGCGGGTGGAGATAACGGAATTATACCGAGAAGCGTGTCCCTCTCAGATTGGGCAGGGAGCGGGGGGAATAGCCAGGCGTCTGATCGCGGGGCTGATGAAGGATCTTTGCTTATGCAGCTCTGAAGAGGGAGATTATGAGCGCCTGAGTGACGTGGATGAAGATAAGGAAAGCCAGGTTGAGCTACTAACACCATCGAAAGTCTGCAGGCAAATGCATCATTACCTGACTCGGCTCTGCTCCCAAAGCTAGGGAGCAGAGCATCCCTTTTTTACCTTTTAAGCATCCAAAAAGGTAGGCAGCAATGGTATTGAGATAAAAGTGAAACGACAAATATACTCTCGATAAAGAAAACAATCCCAGACTCTTAGAAATAAAGGTTTAAAAGCTGTCGCTGGGGCTGCACCTTTTAAAAAGATAAATGTTTGTAACTTAAGGATTCATTTTGGTACCTAAAAGGTACATATTAGTACTTAAATAGTACATTAGTACATATTTGAATCTAATGGATGCAAAAGTGTACTTTTTGAAAAGGCACTGCCCCAGTGACGGCTTTCGTACCTTTATTTGTAAAAGTGCAGAATTCGACCAACAATACAAGATGGTGGATATGAGAAAAATTAGATGCATCCCAAATTA
This sequence comes from Enteromius unitaeniatus, assembly GCA_032359435.1. NCBI lineage: Eukaryota > Metazoa > Chordata > Actinopteri > Cypriniformes > Cyprinidae > Enteromius > Enteromius unitaeniatus. Next base: position 16,190,076 of record JAUMHI010000055.1, read on the forward strand.
TGCACTATACGCTATGCACTTTACCTTGTAGTGTATAAAATACATATGATTATTTTGACATTCCACATTAGAGTCTGACAGCCCCTTCCCTCCCTTCCACTCTTCATATAGTGTATTTTAAGAACATTTTTTTGGGATATTGGGATGATTCTATTGACTATTAATATACTTGCGTTTTAGTAATTAGAAGTACTTATAAAGCAGTTCATGATAGTGTAAAAACTACTTTTCAAACTCAAACTATGTACTTTGCATTTTCAAGAGTGTCAGGTTGTTGCACTGACTAACAAAAAGTTCAATAAAATGATTCATCTCTACATTATTGATAATAGACATTGACCAGAATTTTGCAAATGTTACTTTATTGGAATCAATCTCTATAAGTCATTTTTTAAATCATTTGACAATGTAAACCTGTCTTGCAGCATAAATGCAACATTTTTACTGTGCCACTTGCTTGGTAAGGGTAGCTCATTTTTGAAAAATTGTGTTTCTCGAGACCCCTGAAGTTTGCAGAATGGCTACTCTGTCGTGCTAGACCGAGCACAATGGAATGGCAATTCACAAGGGATGCAAGAACGCATCCTTTCATGAAGGTAGCTGCCATGTAACCAATTCTGTGTTTTGTCTGGAAGCATGTTTGGTGTGAATTAGAGGGGAAAGAAATAGAAAGACAGAGAACAAGAGCGAGAGAGATATAGAGACACAGACAGAAAGCGAAGAAAGCAAGCGGCTTTTATTGATTCGTCTCATCAAGCTGCTGCCCTCAGAGCCGTCCAGGTTCACCTTCCGCAACATGGCAGGCAGCTCTATCGACCTGTGCTGCCCAGGGGTGCTGACAGTAAAGAAAGCAGCTACCGTTTGCACACTGTACTATAGCTATTGTCAGAGGACACTTGCCCGTTATCATTGATTAACTCTGGGGGAAAATAAAAGCAAACATGTTGGGCTGCAGTGAAGATAGAGGTGAACCTGCCTACTTATATATATATTAATATAGGCTTAATATACTGGGGTTAGCCACTCTCACTCTTTACAGAGATTGCACCACTTACTGGCAGGTCTGCAATATTTGTTTCCATAAACGTGGTGGGTGTTGAATTACCTCCTTCATTAACCATGTGGATCTCCTGCCATTTCTATCATCTGACAACCCACTGACAGTGATTTTTATCATGGTTTTCTAATAACTAAGGTCGCAGATGAGAAGACGTGTGAATCAAACCTAGTAAACGTGTGATTACATTTGCATATATTTTCACACTAATGATAGACTTTCTTACACTGGAGAATCTCTAATAGTTCTATTCAAATTTCATGAGTTGAGTGGCACATATGTGGAACCATCGAGGGTCTCACTTTAAATTGACTGGAAAGAGGTTGTGCTAAGTGGTCTCAAGATGCCAAGAAACAAAATCATGTCCCACAGTGAACATTTAATCGCTATGCCATAATTCTCTGTCCTGAGCAGCTATGCAACAGGTTTCTAACAGCATTTTTTTTTTTGACAAGCAACCTGACATGAACTGGAAGAGCAGCTGTCAGGCTAATGCTCAACTCCGTAGTACCACATTTAGGAAACCACAGGGGGTTGTGGGAATAGTAATACAAAAATTACACTTTTTTTACACTGCCGACAGACAGTTTTGATTTAAGTTGCTCACATGAGAAAGTAAAATCATCAAAGTAACATACTGGTGTTGCAGCCGTGGCTATAGTTGGGTGGTGGGGGGGAAAGCCACATACAGTGATTGATATTTATGTTTAAATAGTTTTTTGATACAAAAAGATTCAAAACCACTTTAAGGTCTCACAGTGAAGGGAAATTATATGACCTTTATTAGTTCCTAAAAGAATGTTTATTGAAAAAAGTTGGCAAAAAGTGGCAGTTACATAGTCGGAATCCAGATATATATCAGGGCTCATTAAACAGTCAGAGCTTTCCATGAAGCTCAATTCTTTTTTCGCTCTTCATTTATTATGTGAAAATTAGCTGGTTATCTGCAAATGTATCAGAGCTGTGTGATCTAAAAAGGTTCCTCATAAAACTGATAAATCACCAGTGGATTTAATTTATACACGGTTGGTGCACAGAAGCCTCTTTAAGACAATGAGGCTTTCTCTTTCTGCTTTAAGAAAAAATCTCATCTTTTGCTTATAGACTGTCAATCAGGAACAGTGGATACCTGAATCATCTGAATCCTTGCTTTCCGGGGCGTCCTCCATGTCATCATCCGACATCTCCATTTCTTCCTCTCTCCGAATACCCATTAGCTCTTCGTTGTGGATGTTTCTGATCTCCTGTGAATGAGAGAAACAGAGTCTATAATCCCAACTGCTGCCGGATGATCTCTCACACTTTGATTAACACATGAAATTTATAAGCCGCAAATGTAATAAGCCATTTGGTCAGATTTGACTCGTTAAGTCCCATAAAAGCAGGCGGAGCTGCTCTAGTGGTATCAAGAGCAGAGAGACACCTGATGTTGGCCGACCTTGTCTATGCATGCAACATTGCACTGGGATGTGCTATAATGGCTGACAGTGGGGCTTAAACGTTGCAGGGAGTGTTTGAACAGCCACCACAGATCGGCAGGGCCGGGCAGGGGCAGATGAAGCAGATGTCTAGGCATGGGCGCTGCCCTGTGGGTGCTCCTGATGGGGGAGCTCTCCACCTAATGAGGCATGAGCACAGCAAATGGATAAGGCTGTGCAAAGACACAACATGACCGCCACAGGGAGAGAGAGACTTACTCTCTGACAACAAACAAAAGGCCCAGCATAAAAATTACCATCTGTTTAGCACAGCAACACATGATCTCACTGAGAATTACAGAGGTTGAGCAGGTAGCCCAAAAGCAAACAGGCCCATCTGCCCAATAAGAAAAGGGATAGACGATATGGGGCTACTGTAGGAACGCAACTAGCTTCCCAGCTTTACACTTTTCTCAAATCGATAACACATGACGTCTAGCTGGCCACAGTATAAACGGGCTACAACTGAATTCAGGTCGTCTAGGCAACTGCAAATAACCATCTGCTTGGAATAACAATCAGGCTGAAGCAAGGAAAACCCGCAATACTGACTGGACATTTCTGTGTCAGAACCAGCACTTACTGAAGCTTTGTTTATGCAAGAAATAGCTGGGAACCTTGCAGGGGAGCTCAAGGAAATGAGGATGAAAATCCTCTAAATTTCGCTAAGCCTGAATGTAGCTCTGGGTCAACAACTCATCCGAAGCCGCCATCTTACCGTCACATTTACGAGAGAAGCGCAGCGAGGGTCCAAACAGCTCAGAGGGTGAGAAGCAAAGTAAACATAGTTTAACAGTGTGTCATCAACTACCTATCACTTACTGTCACCTGCTCCAGATATAACTAACCGGATTCAGGAGTGAAGCAACCTCCTCCTAGAGTGGAGGATGTTTAAATGGCACAAATGGGCTCTATTAGAACATAAACAATTCGAGTTTCAGGTTCAAAGGCTTGCGAGAGCGTGGCATATCCATGAAGCCCAGCATTATCACACTAGAGGGATTAAAACAGTTTTGAGGTCAGCTCTTCTCAATACATAATGTAAAAGGTGAGAGAGGCCTGCTTACTCTCTCTTGTTCTCAAATGAGGCAGTGACAGCATTGAGAGCTTGCTGTCATAGCCACGGTGAAGCTGCAAGCACAATGCCAACCTGGGAGTGAGAAGCTGCTCATATCTGAGACTAAACATATTCGACTTATGTCAAGTGGTCAGAGCAAAGGGCATGGGGGGGTAGGAGGATCAAGTGAGGGCGACATCAGCTTCTTGAAATGATCAAGGGTTATTAGGGTTGTTGCATACCCTTTCTTGTCATCTGATGGGAGAAATAAAGAGACAAAATGAGAGGAACTCAATAAAACAGAGAGCTCAATAAGGACGCAATTACCACAGCATTAATAAGCTCCTTTCAGAGATGAAGAACAGTGTAAGTGCTAAAAGAACTCTATATGTAACTGTTTCATTCAAAGACAAATCGATTAAAATGTCAATTAAAATTTTGAATAAGACAGTCAATCAAAGACTCACTTAGTTCGTGAAGTTAACAAAAGAACTAACTGGCAGTAATAGCGATTTGTCTTAATGTGCTTCACATAGGGCTGGAAACGGAACACCTACCTTCAACAGTGAGGAGTCTCTTACGGAATTTACAATACCTGCATCTTTAAGTTGTTCCAAAGGCTTCAAATGAACATTTACAACCCAGTCACAGAGAAAAACTAAATTTGATTTGAAAAAAAAAAGAAGCACAGGGCCTCAGCTTGTGAACTGACTGAATCATTAAAGTTGGCTGTAAAATACTAGGAGAAAGTCAGATCTCAATGCCAGTTTTTTGTTGATTGTAGATTACTACCCTTCTCCAACACACACTTTAAGGAGGACGAAGGTCAAGTTTACCCACTAGGTGCATTATGCTCCATTTCTTTAGTAAGACAAACATATTTTTTTCTTTGATGATTCATGCTCAGTAGATACAATTTATGTTGACTCTAAAACCATGAGAATTAATTACTGTAAACTACAAGGAACTTGTTTTTATGTCACATGGAAAGTCCAGTCCTCGGATGATTTCACACTCATCATTCTCTGAGCTGGAATTCTCAGTTTTATTAGATGTAAACAATATCAGCCCTCTGATCCATGTAAAATAGTGTTTTAATGTTGCCAGCAAAGGAAATTAAAGTGCTAATTAGACACCAGATTGGGTCTTTGTGCACTAATAATCAGAGAGATGTCTTAAAACTTACCTAATGACCTCAAAAAACAAGAAAGAGAAAAAAACACTTCAACAAAAATGTGGATTCATTAATTAGCTTACAGTATCTGTCTCCAGCTTCCACTAATAGAGAATAAATCTCTCTTTTTACTAAGCTTTTAGGAAACTTTGGAATACCAATGATTTGAGATACTGGCATTTCTATGGTTTCTATCCATAAAAAAAAGACTCAATGTTACCTGCCGGTTGTGAACCGCTGAAATCTCAGGATCAGTGTCGGGTCACATTTCAACCAAAGAGAGCTGAGCAATCAAACTACCATACCAATTACAAAGAAATCAAAGAAAATACATAGACTTCAGGATAGTTCAAGTACACATGGAGAGCTTGCAGGTAAGGGGAAATGGGAAAGACTATTATCTGACAGTAACATACTGCATAATTAATTCTGAAGATGTGAGGCATTAACACAATCACTTAAAGAAATTAAAACACCAACCTCTGCTTGCTTTCGCCACATGTCCAGGTTCTTGCGTTGGGCTTTGGAGAAATGGTCCCATGCCTTTTGTTTGGAAGCAGCGAGGAATACAGACACAATCTGCTCAACTGTGGCAGGGGATGCAGGGGCCAGTATGGGCGTCCAAAGAAAGAAAGAGAGAGAGGGGCGATTGGGAAGGTGCAGAGGAGTGAAAAAATTTGTGTCAGGTTGGAAGGAAGTGATGTTGTTTTCCCCTACCCCCCTCTATACAGCATAAACACTGAGCTGGGGTGACTGGTGTATCTGCAGGGATAAGATCTGAATGAGATCACATTTCTGTCTATTCTATAAAAAAAACAAAATAAAAAAAAAAAACATGTTAAAGGGAGGGTTCACCCAAAAATGAATACTCTGTCATCATTTACTCACCCTCAGTATGACTGACTTACTTCTGTAGAGCACAAAATATATTGTGAAGAACGTTGGGATCCAAGCAACATGATTTCATTCTCTAAAACTTTTTTTTTTTGTTTGGAACAAATGAGGAGGAGTAAATAATGACCATTTTCATTTCTGGATTAACAATTCCTTTAACTTTTGTGGCAGCTATGGATTGTTGTACTATGTAACAAAACAGCATCTGGAACATTAGGCCTAACATCTCATTCTGTGGTGTATGGAAAAAAGAAAATCCTTCGGGTTTCAAATGACATGTGGGTGAGTCAATAATGGCAGATTTGTAGACTCTTGGGAAGATTAAACGGCAGAATAATGAATTCCCTAGCGTTACCTGAAATCAACTGTTCCGTCTCATGTTTCTTCTTTCTCAATTACCACAACACACCTCTCACCTTTATCGACTCTGCTGGCCAGATAGTCAAAGCATCTCCTGTATTTTAAGAGTACATCAAGTGGAAGCCTAATGAGATGAATGTTTCATCTATGACAGGCTGGGCTCATTACTTCAGTGTGTATAGATTAGAGAGGACGTCTCACTTATGTAAACTCATTAAAGCAAACCTTCCAAAAGCATTCATCTGTTCAGAATTAAGAGACGAGGCAGTCAATCAACTTTTTTGGGAGGCGTGAGTGCTTTGGATGTTGGAGATACATGGCAATAATTTCCTGTGAGAATGTAAGACAGGAGGAAGGCGCAGGACGAAAGGGGAACAGCTGCTGAGCATCACAGCTGCTAATAGAATGTGCTGCTCTGACATCTCTGACATAAACTCTGTTCCAAAAACTAGCAATCTGCCAACCTAGACGGTGTTTTGAGGTAACATCAGTGCGCTAATGACATGAAAGCAGAACTAAAAAGTAGGCGGCATAATTATTCACATTCCTGTGGCCTAAACATAAGGGAGCGCCACATGGATTCTTTTTTAGAGAGAAAAAAAAAAATCCAAGACGGTGAACGATAAGACAAAACATAAGTTGTTTCTCAATATGTGTTTTTCAGTGATCTTGTGTCCTTGAGTTCTTGTTCTACGTCATCATTAACTGTTGAAGTTCGGTTCCAATTCTCGAGAATGGAAGTACAGAGAATGCATGCAGACTTCAGAGAATCGAACCGTTAGAAATCCCAGAAGACGTGTACGGAAGCTTGTAAACTAGCTCTTGCAAATACTTGACTAAGTAAATAAGTAAATATTAATAGCTCTTTTTAACATCATTTTAATAAACAGAAGACTAAAATAAAACGTATACAAGTAAATGAAAATAATAGCAAGTTTAAATAAGTTACGACGAATGTTTGTAATGTTATGTTAAATTTAGCCCTATTATTCATTGACCGCTGCTCATAATGAGACTACACGGTCAGTTGAGCAAGAGCGCAGTACATCTTGATTCTCACAAGGATGCGCTGTGTTCTCCCGGCCTTCCAAGTTTGTTTTTCCATTCTCTGCATTCTTGGAATAGAGAAACAGCCATATATATTATTAGTCCAAAACTTTTACATCTTTCTTAAGCAGAAAATCAGCATATTATAATCACTTCTGAAGGATCACGTGACACTGAAGAAGTAACGATGCTGAAAATTCAGCCTTGATGAAAGGAATAAATAAATGGAGTGCTTTACCAAGTATTTTGTGATTGTGATGCCTTTTAGTGTCGGTCTATTAGAATTAATTGCACTTAGCCTAGCATAATACTAACGTGAAGGTTGGTACAGTATGTTCCAAAAAAAAATACAATCAATCAAAAAAAAAGAGGGGGAAAAAATCACTTAAAGGGTTATTCCACCCAAAAAACAAAACGTTTTTATTAATCACTTATTGTACCTTTGAATATCAGTTGCAATACAAGGATATGCTGTTTTTGTACAAATCAAAGTGTAAATATACGCAGAAGATGTATCATTGCATTGAGGCGGACACAGAACTGCGTACTTATGTTTAGCAGATGCTCTCCAAAATGATGTCCAAAGTGGCGTTACAGTCCCAAATTGTTGATTTAAAGTCATTTTTGTTTTACTTCTGTAAAAAAAAAGTAATTTTTGTAGCTTCATAATGTTGACGGCAGATGGAGCATTCTTGATGATATTTTTCATACTTTTCTGGACTTTAACAGTGTTCATTACTTTTCATCCAAAATATCTTTAATTAAATTATGTTCAGAAGACGAACAAAGCGTTTACAGGTTTGGAAAGACACGGGGGTCCAATAAGTGATTAATGACAACATTTTCATTTTGGGGTGAAGGAACACTTTAAGGGATTACATTTCAGCTATTTTGTACAAGATACCTTCATTTTTAGCTAAATCTGATAGGTCTTTAAGCTACTGTCATGTCTAGATCATTTGAGACCATCATATCATATTTCAAAGAGATTTCGCACGTGCAATGCATCATGGACCCAAAAAACGTGTCTGGGAAATGACATCAAAGCATTCATCAGCCTTAGTGATGTAGCTGCAAGACTGACAGGCAAAAACATATGGTGCCAATGGCTTGATGGATGCATGACATCATTACTGATGGTATAAAGTGCCCTATGCAGATTCACTCAGAGATCCCATTTCTCTCTTAGTGAGAGGGGGTTAATAAACCCTGGGGAGTCAGGAAGGCTGCCAAACACATCTGCCTGATGCAACGGCATGCTCAAGAGTGAGAGAGGGCCGATCGATAGTGACTTCAGCATCCTTTAATTTGATGGAAGAGATCGATGGCAAAGCCAGGAGGGAGAGCATGTGCCTGAGTATACGCACCACTGAGATTGTGTAGGTGTGTGTAAGTGTGCAGTGTTTGTGTCTGATGTGCCATGACAAAATGTTTGAGTTTGGCATGTTCACTACTCACAAATGAATATTCTGCAGCAATAGTCAAACTTGTGTCTGATTTAGGCCAGAACAACAGCCTCGAGCCATGCAAGCTCGATTTCAGGTATCATTACGAATTGTGTCGGACTGCATTTACAATATATTTATCATTTATAATGCAACGCAGGTACGTGTTGCTTCTCCACACCGCCTCAAGGCCAGCCCTCATTATGGGCCTCTCTACAGTCAGGTTTCAACTGTAATGGAGCAGCAGTCTGAAAGCAGTCTTGCTCAGCATGTTGGTTTTATATTTATATACATTCTTATATTTATATTTAAGTGACTTCTGTTGTTTTCGTGGTATTTCCATTTCCATTTCATGCATTTCCTGGGAAAAGAAATCACTATCCCAGAGCTGCTAGCAGCTTTCTCTGCCGCTTAGCTTTTATATACTGTACTTGTACTTCTGTATTTATGTTATTTATGTTTAGAATGTCTCTGGCCTTTCTCTGTATCTATATTGTCTCATTTTTACAAACACATATTATGTTAAATCAAATTCCTGTTTTAAAGACTTGCTGTTACAAAAATATTTGTATTATCTTTGCAATTTCCGTTTTAAATAAATGTTTGAAAAATTCAATTTCTCAGAATCCTGAAAAAACTGAAGAAAATGCACAACTGTTTTCAGTACTGATAATAAGAATGTTTCTTGAGCAGCAGACTTTAAAAAAATCTTACTGATCCCAGATGTTTAAAAGCTAGTGCCTGCCTTTCACTTTAAGTTAGCATTATTATTACCCATCAGTTGATACTGTATATCTTAATGTTAATTTCTGCCTATCCAAGGTGAATTTTTAATTAAAAGATAGCACTATAATGGCAGAATGCAGCAAAGTTTTAGTGCAGGATGCGTTTCATATGTAACTAATTTAACGTTCACAAATATGTTTCCAGTATATAATAATAAAACTCAGATTTATACAGATTTGTCGTCTCCCCCTGCAATAATAAGAAAGCAGTTTCTTCAAAGTTGTTCACAAAAACATTAACACTTTTACTACAAAGCACCCATTAAATGGGGCAAGTGTAGGTTTGGTTGGTGACAGGACCCGTCTGCCGCCTCAGCCGGAATCCAGCGTCTTAAGCTGAAAAAGTCTTACCCAGAATTCCCCTGTCACCGCGTCCCACCTGCCACTGCGACAACCTGCTGCTCTATCCCCCCACAGGCCTGCAACCCCAGCAAGCTTTTAGCTGTATCCTGCATTTCATTCTTAATTTTGCTGTGTGTTCTGTCTGTGCTCAGATAAGACAGATGCTCGACTGTCACAACGCTTTCTCTCCTCTGCGTGAGCGACTGTTCCGCCGCGCGTGTTTGCCATCACCACAGACCAGGCATTACTAGAGTGCCAGACACTTGGTTTGTATCAAAGGTTGCTGTCTGCTGCTTGCAGATAAAAGGCTGGACGCTGCTAAATGCCAGGGAAAGCTACTAGAAGGTGCTTCTAAGGTGATGTGACCTTTCTGACGAAACATCTGTAGCAAGTTTTCCTGATAGAAGATAACTCTTGGTGCAGGCTTGGTGGCAAATCAGTACTGTCACTATTTCCTCAAGCAGATGCTCTAAGCCCATTAGAATAACCTGACAGGCTTCAGAAGGAAATATCTATGAGGGAGAACACAAACAAGCAAACAAACAGAAAAGACATTCTGGCAGATGAAGTCTGTATCTCTGGGAAGGTGATGCTTTGTTTCTTCAAAACAATAAAACACCCTTAGATTTCAACCTGTCACTAGAGAAGAGACGTATTGGTAAATATGTTTATGTCTGTGGATGCTTGTGAAACTCCAGGATAGATGCGACTGCAGTGTATGGCATAACGCTTTGACAGACAGACAGACATCAGTGGTGTTGTGCAGGGATGAGTGTGAAGGCATATGCAGAAACTTACCATGACATTCAAATTAGATCAAGTTACTGTATGACATAAATCATGTTTTCTCCTGATGATTGGACCAGGAATTCCAATCGTATTAACAATAATAATAGCAAAGTCAATATAGGAGGAGGAAAACCTTCTAAGAAGCCTGTATTATTGATGCAGTATATGCCTTATAATGCATGTCCTTACAAATACTTTAACCACGGTTATAACCCTTATGATTATGAAGCATTAAACTCCATGATTAGCACCACATTTCTTGTGCCATCATGTGTTTTGTGTGCATTTGCACTCTTTAGACGCGTTACCATGAACGTATTTTAATGTATTACCTGACTGAAGCAGAATACCTTGTAAGAAAAGACTCAAATGAGGATTACTTCAAAAACGTTTCACTGATTATTCAACAAACACAAAGATGAAGGATATTTCTGGCAAGTCTGCAAAGCCAGTATGACTAACTCTATGACTAAGTGTGGTGTGAACTTTAACATTTGTTTATTCTCCACCATTTCTTTCTAAAAACAATTGGAACAGAGTCACCTGCAAAGAAAAAAAAGGGCAGCTTAGAAGTCACAATGCCACAAACATTTAAAAGGTTGCGTATACATAAAATGGTTTCTCTGCATCATAAGGAACTGTGGATTATACTGTATATAATGCATCAAACAGGCTTCACACAAAGTGTTAAAGAAGAGTTAAAAGCCTATGCATACGTGTGTTGTTGAGTGGCATGTCATCAGAAGTGTACCTGATTATCTACAAGCTCAAGTCAAGGTTATGTGAGCAATCAGGCAAGCTAGACAATGACATTCTAGTGATTGGGGTTACTTACTTTTAACCTATGAAGGGTCATCAGGTGTGCTGCCCAGAGACTATGCAGCTAAACCAAATCACAGTCTCGGAGTCTTGATGGTCTAACACATGCCCGACGGGTTACAGATGACAGGTGCACTAACGCGGTTCACATACTCTACCTTCTTCTGCATTCAGCTCAAAGCGGTAGAAGCCCCTGGAGAACTTACCTTTGGTCCGCACTGATCTCAGATCAAAGCGTGTACACTATAAAACCCAGTTGTGGAAAAGCTGCAGTGTAACTGACGGCAGGGCGCAAACTGCTTTTGAGGTCAAAAGCTGGGCAGCTTTTCTTAGAGACAGTATAACAACCTCTGCCATTGCATTCAGAAGTGTAGCTTTCTAAAGAATACCTCCTGCTGGTACTTCAATAGACGCCACGCGGGTACATTTGATTAAACTTTCAGCAACAGATGCATATGTATGTCATTCAAATACACTAACTTTTTTTTTTCTTCTCATTTCCAAGGCAACATTTTCTCTGCCTTGACCTTTCAATAGGTCTGTATTCATTTTTGTTTCATTCCTTTTATCCTAGATGCATATTAATGAAACATACTTTCTTTATGCCCCCTATATACTCCAGAATCAAATGCACATGCATCAAGGAAACTATACGTGTCTGAGTGTGTGAGTGGTAGTTCCATTTCTCTGGGCATTGGATCAATCAGGTACAAAGCACTGCTGCGTTGGGCGGACTATCTTGACGGCAGAAAGTGAAGTGTAATCATGCGGTAGCTGACAGCACCCATTTACCCAATGCTTCCTTTTGTGTCTGATAGTATAGATGAAAATGCAGTGACGTCACACAAGAAGCACTTCTGGGCTCTCCAGACAAGAAGCTTTTAGTCCTGGTGCTGCATTTTAATGCTAGGTGAACTTTTCATTATGTAATAATGCTCGCTAAGTGTAATAAAAGTCGTGAGGTGATAACACATTACTACATTACTATTAAAAAATGTATAAATACCACAATGTAAATGTAATAATTTTACATTTCATTTTACATAAAATACAAACTAATCAAACAAACATGTGAAATCTGGTCTAAAATCTCTGTATTAGTTAGCGGTCTTCTATTTGCTCTGAACGGTGAAATCAGTGGAATCATTTCAGGGTTTGCACAATGCCTCAGAGAAATGTAAATCCACAGCTACCAGCTGCGCTTGGGTCAATTGGGTCTTATTACATCAGAGCTGTGATTTGTGAGCTATCATAATTCATGCAAAAACCACCTCCAATAATGAAGGAAATCAGCAGAAGGCCAAAAATCGAATATTTTCAATCAACGTTTCAATCCCTCAAACAGCATTTTTAGTCATTTCCGGTTGAGTCTGAAAATGATTTATACAGAATGTCTAAAGAACCCAAAGTGACTGTTTTTTGGTTTTAAACAATACATTTATGATCGTATAATTTAACATCTCTCCAAACCTGGTGAGCTGAAAATGCAGACGATGCCCAAAAATGCTGTCTGGGAAAGCTGCTTACTAGGTTTTGAAACAGAAGCATCATCTGTAAAGCAACACTCACATTGTACTAAAATCCCAGCAAGGGCGTTTTTGAACTTCTCCTTGGCCTCCTCCATCTCCTTCTCATGGGCAGCCTTCTCATTCATCAGCCGGCGAATATGGCTGTTGGAGGACTGGATCATTGAATAGAAGTTGTTGGCGTTTCTGCGGTTTACCTCCCCTCGTTCCACCCAGGTCAGCAGGACACGCACCGCCTCGGCAAATTTAGAGTCGTCTGAGTGGAGAAAGGGAAAAAATGGTAGTGGAGAAAGGGAAAAAATGGCGGGGGAGAAACAGATGGTGGGACGAGAGCTGAGTACAATGTTGGAGAGGAACACTTCTCATCTGGGACCTTCTACTGTCAAAACTTATTAGCGGGACATGTTTATTGGGCCAAAAAAGACAGCAAAATGCACACCAGCTAAGTAGAGGACATTTAGAAGAGGACACGAGAACAAGGACAGACATTAACAGCACGCAACGGATTTGGACGATCAAACCTTGTCTATCATAACTCACAGATATTATTGTGTTCTTTCCGTTAAACGGGGTAATATTGCTTAAAATGATTCAGTTGTTCATGAAGTCCTGATACACACAGGTGTGTGTGTGTGTGTAAAACAGTCAAGCTGTTTACTCTGAAACTACAAAGCTTTGGCTTGCGACTTTGGGCTGGGAATGACATGAGAAACAGAAAACCACTGGAACGAAGGCCACAGTGAGGCTCTTCCAAAAATATATTCACTTTTAGCGTTGTTGTGTTTGTTTAAAATCTGCAAATTAAAAAAAAAAAACTTCAACTAAAAGAACAGTTTGGCAGGGATTTGCTGAGCTGTTTGGCATTAACTGCCCAACAGATGAAGAACTGTTGCAAAGGTATTGCTGTTTGTACATTAAAAATGACTGGTGTTTTAAAAGAAAAAGAAAATAAAGACAAACTTAATTGTTTTGTTTTTGTATTCTTGTTACAGTAATCCTGTAAAGCACACAAACACACACACACATAGTCTGAGAATTCTAGGAGGCTTTGATTTATTTAAAGAAGTCTTAACTACAGAATTTAAAAGATGCTGTCAAATAATTGCTGTCAAATAATCCATCAACCCTTTTAAGACTGCATCAGCGTGTCATTAAAATGCAATCCCTCTCCATCAATAAACCGATTTAGCTGCTCATTCATCTGATTCAGACTCAATAAGTCATAACTAACAGATCCAAAATTAATTGTCAAACTGATTATACAGACAAATCTAGCAGATATAAGGATGCTGTTGAGACTTCCTCAAGCAAACAGCATGCCATCTTCCTGTCCTCTCTTACCTTGCTCTTCATTACGTGTAAACACTGCAAACTGAGCTGGACTGCATATAAACCATTACATATGGAAAAAAAAGTGGCTAATACACATGGCTAATTTCAACTGATCTAATCTCTCTCAGGCAGAGATTTGAGATGTAGTCATTAAACAGATGGTTTCTATTAAACCGCATGGAACGTCAAACTCAAAGAGACAAATAGTTTTTAGATGCTTCCAGCCAACAAGACACAACAGAAGTGTGACTGACAAAAACAACAGAAGAATAACACATCACATGTCCCACCTTTGAGCTTTTCTCCTAACTGGCTGCACTCATGCTCAGAGAAATGGACGATGGGGGGTGGCGAGGGCGGCCGCAGACGGTCCTCTTCTATCCTGCGCCGGTGCCTCTCTTCCCGAGCCAGCATCCGCTGTCTGCATTCCCACTCGTACAGGTCATCTCGAGCCTGAGCGAAATCTACATGCAGCCGGCCTGTGTCCTTTTTGTCTGTGCTTGATCCCAGCCTGATCCTATAGCCTACAGGACAGAGAAATGCAAATGGAAAAAGGACAATGAGATAGGAAAAGGAATGGAAAGTTAGGTAAGAAAAAGAGAAAACAAAAGATGGATGGAAACAGGCAAGAAAAGAGGAAAAAGAAAATAACAGGAAATTGAGAAAATGAAAGGGAAGGAGAGAAGAAAAGAAAAAGTAAGCAGAAAAAGACAGAGAGAAAAAAAACGGGGAAAAGCAGGGAAAAAAGTAAAGAGCAAGAAGTTAAATTATAAGAAATGAAAGGGAACAGGGACAAGAAAACGAGAGCAACAGAAAAACATTCAGCTTTAAACCAGAAGAATGTCATTAACAAACAACACTGGTTCATGAAGTGACCATCCACAAACTCACAGAGACCAAACCACGCATACTTAATTATTTATTTTGTATGAAATGTAAAAGGCCTCAAAAGTTAGGAAATCGAAACCAAAACCCTAGCAGCACAGACAAGCCGTGATGTATGAGAATAATCTGGCTTGTGATAGGGCTTAAAAAAGAAAGTGATTTTGTATTAAGGTTTATATATTTCAACATAAAAAAGACAATTGCTCTGAAAAGTATCTTGACAAACGGCCAAGAGGTATGTGAAAGAGGCTCCGGTGAATTATGAATCATGTGACGCTGCGAGTACATTACAGAGAGGCTGAAGTGTTTTTAAGGAGAATGTATATTCACAGACGGCCGTGTCAACAGAAATGAGAGAAAGAGCTTCACGGTGTGCTTCCACCCCTCTATCACTGCTTTACAGCCCGGAGACGCTGTTGAATATTTTACGCAATGTGTTCACGTTAGAAATGAGCACCATTATTTATGGAAAGGCCTGCAGAGCTCCGTCACGAGGCCACATAATATATGAGGCTCCGCTCCAATCTCACCCCTCTCCAGTGAGAGAGCAACACTCAGAGACATATAAATAATGGAAAAGGTATTATTGGAGCAAGCGGCACTTTAAATTTGCTTTCTGTGGCTGAGATGGACATCCTAATATTTGCATACAAAGACTGATTTAAGATGTGACTGGATAAGAAAAGCAGCTCATGTGACCGGTGTTGAGGGAGTGATTGATATGCAGCGTGTAAAGGCAGAAATTTATTACTAGGTGTCTGCGCTTGTCTTCTCGTTGACCTCTTCTGTCAGGGGCGCTGGGCGGCCAGTGTCTACAGATCTTGGGTTCTGTGAGTGATGTGTGGAAGCCCCGTCCCCTTAATTAATTCTGCATCAATCCATCAAGTCAAGAGGGAACTTGTGGACACGTGGGCCTCATTTCCATGTGATAAAAGGTTAAGTGAAATTATTCTAAATCACATGGTGTATCGCACAAGTGCTAGGCATGATTTAGTGCTCTTATTTGTATTCTTGCTTATGACATTGTGAAATATTAAGGGTGCAATCTACAATAAAAGCACACGGTTTACAAGATAGCTGCTGTTTATGCAAATTAAAATATATCAATGGTAGACTCAAAGGGGAAAAAAAAAAAGAAATTAATAAAATAATTTAGCCCATTAACTTTTTTAATGAATTCTAACAATGCCTAGGGGAATTATAAGGTTAAGAATAATCATCAAAAGAAAAGACTGCATTGGAATTATTTAACATGTAATCTGCATTGTAATATTTTTGCTTTAATCGCTGTACATTCGCAAATGCAATATGCAACAAACACTGTACCAATTTTGTTATGAAAATATCTATAGAATAAAGAAAAAACAAGCATAATAATTAGTATTGCTATTGCACTATAATATTTGTATTATTATGTAATATTAATTATGTTGAATTAATGATGAAACACTTTATAGTTCAATAGTTTTATAGATATGTTTCTTTGGATTTAATTCATTTTTTATGAACAAATAAACAAACAAAAACAGCAATAATAACAAAAACAATTATTATTATAAATTGCAATTGTTGTGTTTCCCTAATTTGTCCAACCTGGATTTTTAAAACAACTATGCAAATACAGTTTCAAAATATGTATGGTTGGCAAATTCTCTCAAGTCACTGTCCATTGGCAGGTGTGGCAAAACTTAAGTCTCACACCCTGTATATTTATAATAATTATTTATATAGTTCATGCTTTATAAATTAATCCTAAATATTTTATACAATTTGAAATTTTAAAGATATATTCATATTTAAATAACTAAAACTTTTTTTTAATATAAAAAGCAACTGCTGGTGTTGCGGCGACAGAGGAATCCTCTCGATCATGTACCTGACAGGAAGAGGGCCTTGTCCACCGTGTGCTCCTCGGCGAAGCGGATGTGACAGAAGTTCTTCTTGCTCTTGCGGATGGCGATGATTCCCCCGCACTGTTCAAACACCTCCACGATGAGCTGCTCTGTGGCGTTCTCTGGCAAACCGCCCACAAACACTGTCTTACAGCCGGGCGGTCTCTCTCTGGTGGCAGGAGGAGGCAGGTCTTTGAAGACAAGCACAAAAGAATATTAAAGTACAAGAATTTTTGACATTTTCTTTCATCTAGTTATTGATCTCCATTTTTCACCACATTAAGTCCACAGCTCATTATTGACCCGTATGAAAAAGAAACATGCAAAATCAATCACTGATTTTTTTTTAATGACCTTGACATTAAAATGATTTATTATCCAATTCTAATCTAAAAGCCCAGGGTTCATCTGGAAGATCATTAAAAACATTAATGCGCCAAATTACATCGATCGGGCTGACATATATTTGGTCTTTTGCCACTTTTATTTGATGGTCTTGGCACAGACAGGACTGAAACTCAACATGTCACTGGATCTTTCTCTCAAAGGTTTAATTTGAAGAACACGGCAACAGAACCTCCAGGTTCACAAAGCTAATCTCTTCTTGATAAACTAATTCAACCCTGAATAAGATGCATTGAGAAAACCAGGCTGAGAAGGAATAATCAATGAAACTCTGCACTTGTTACATGACTGGATTACAAGTGCAAAGCTCGCCATGCTCTGCTGTTAGCGATGCTGTGCAGACCAACGGGTGATAATCCGTGCTTTCCATCAGGACTGAAGAGACTGTCTTAACAAGCTATGGGAATGCAGATAAAAGAAGCACCTGCTGGGACTCAGAGGGGACTGCATGCCTGATAGGGGGGTCCAACCAGAGTCGGACGCAAAGCAGTTCAGGCATGTTTGGCAGTAAGCCAGTCATTATAAATAAGTGAGTCTCTTTGGACCCCACAGCTGCCCCCTAACACTCGCCATCCATCATTTACAACATTACACTAACTCCTGTTTATTGTGGCGCCTCATGATGAGCTTTATATTTATGTCAGCTCTTGTCAGTGGAAAGAATATAATAGTTCGCTGACAAGAGCACGTGACATATGTGTACAGCTTCAGTGTTGGGTAATTACTAAAAAAAAAAGTTATTAATTACTAGTTACTAATTACATCTTCAAATGTATAATTCAATTACTGTATCAATTACTTTCTCCAAAAAGTATTTAATTACTATTCTTATATCAACCTCAAAAAGTTAATGATACGACGATAGTTCTTTTAATTCTTTCAGGTAACAACATAAATTATTTTAGTCACACTTTAGATTAGGGTCCAGTTCTCACTATTAACTAACAATTAATTATGAGCTTTGTCCAGATATACCCTTAATTACTGCTTATTAATACTTAGTAAAGTAGTTATGTTTAAGAATTGTGTAGGATTAGGGTTTTGGAGTAAAGGTCTTGCAGAATAAGATATTAATACATTTATTATTATTATAATTATTATTATTATATATTATTAAATTTTTAAATAATAAACAGCCAACATCCCAGTAATATTTCTTCTATTAACCAACTAGTTAATAGTGGGAATTGGACACTAAATTGCTGCTAATATTCTTATATTATATGAATAGTTCACCCAAAAATGAAAATTACACCAATAACTTCTCACTCCCAGGCCATACTAGGTGTATATGACTTTCTTATTTCAGACAAACACACTCTGAGGCTTTTTTAAAATTATTTATTTTTTATTCTGGCTCTTCCAAGCTTGGTGGAGTTCCGAGTTCCGGCTTTTTGGCTGACCTATGACTCGACACGATACAACTTATGTCATACGTCAAGCCAGAAGTCAGCCACGAAGCCGGAACTTGAACTTGTGATAACCCCCGAAGGTGCATAGGTTAGTTTTACGTCGCAGTACTTGCGGACATATATTTGATTTATGGAGCTTCAAAATAATGGCCGCTATCCACCAGCATTACCAAGCTCGGAAGAACCTGAATAAAAAAATAAAAATAAAAAAACTCAGACTGAAGAAAAGAGGATGCACCTAGGATGGCGTGGCGGTAAGTAGTTTGTGGTGTAGTGTGTTTTTTGTCTCTTTTTGTTTTTTTTTATAATGTCTATTCCTTTAACTCACCAAATGGCACAAAAAAGCATACATTTTAAGGTTAGACTTTAAATTTTGATGTTAAATCCATTATTGTGTTGTGTGTAAATGTTGTATACACAGTATTCAGTTCAATAACATAGGAACTGTAATTAAATTATAGAAAAGAAAATAAGAAAGGAGTAATTCCTTACTTTACTTGTTCAATGGAACAATAATAAATTACTTAGTAACTAGTGAGCATGCATATGGACCAAAATGGATCAGATGTCAGTCATGGGCTTTAGATGACATGCTGTCTAAATCTATAAACATGTTTAACAAGCATAAAATGACTTGTCTCTCTGATCATTACTGACGTTTGAATGGAATTTTGTTTCCTTGCCTTATTTTAGCACCTGGTTCATTGAAGGATTATGTAAATCTGATACTGCTGCAAATATGGCAACAAAATTAGTGCAGATACAGACCTCGACTAGATATGAAAAAATGAAATTCATAATTTGATTTACTCCTCTGAACCTCACAAATCGACTCTTTACAAAGCGTAAAATTATTCTTTATGGTTGCCATGATCACTAGAAAACATACATAAACATCCATTTGAAAGTGTCAGTGTCAACCGTGTTAGACAATGTATGTTAATGTTCATTTTATAAACAGCCTCATTTGCATAGAAAGGATTTGCCCAGAAAGAAATGACATGAATTTGAATATGCATGGAATAACACTGTATGACATACAGCACCTGATTATGTAGGGCTGGGAGTTTTTATGTTCATAAACGTGAATCTTCATTAACGTGACCTCACTTTAAACTGCATGCATGGCTTTGTGCAGAAATACAGAGTTGCCAGGTCTGCATAACAAAACCACCCCAACTGGTACTCTACTCAAGACTAGCCCAATCACCGCCCATTCGGTTTTTAAGGGGTCAAAATCTCTTTCCGCTACAGTTTCTGAGCTCTCTGGACATCATGTCCACTCGAGCCCACCTCACGATCGTGTCCCGGGGGGGGGTTATTGGGCTTGGGTGTCGGGGTTTGGTCCCTCGTGATCACGGTCTGTGGCCGTTCCAGTGGTTTCCCCACAGCGTTTCCAACGATAGATATCCCCCTCAGGGGGCCTCCTCCCTCCATTGTCGGGCTCTCAGAATTGTCCAAACTCCCTTACACGGTGCCCCTGCTGCAGTGATAAAGCCATTTATTGACTTCACCTCTCATTGTCTAGAAAAAAACTTGTTTTATTATGCCTACTTTCTTAGGTACATCTTTATGTAGCTCTATTAATGAGCTTTGATTATCCTGTCAGTAAACAGGCGTACAGTATTTAACAAAACAAAACAAACGCATGCATTGACACATCCAGTATACACAAAATATTGTGCAGGAACCTAATCTAATAGCTGAATACTAATGTCAAAGTTTATTTTTTTCTCATTATGAGCATAGAACGAGAGACTTGCGGCTGCTGGTTTAAGAACAATCACTGAGAATCTCAAAGGGGCAAGTAGTTTTGTTTTCATCTTCCATCACATCTTATGCTGAGCTCCATTAAACACCGGTTGCTGGCCCAGGTGAGCAAATGTTTACTTTGTCAAACGCACATGAAACATTTTAGTTTGACATCAGCGGTCTCTTGAAAGTTGAAACTTTGAGCAAGCAATAAAAACACAGAGTAGATGTTTGCTTTAGGAGGAACAGAGGAGCTCCACAAGAAAGAGTTTGATACCTCTGAACTTCTCTAAATCAAATACACCCACTTTGTGTTTTCATATTCACACTGTGGGGAGAAAGCAAAGTATGTAATTTCATGAGTTTCACCATGCAGCCAGTGGCTGATTTGTTTCCATTGTCACCCTAGACGGCGATATGAAATTACACACAACGCAGCATCAGATCTGAGATGTCTGAGATAGCTTTAGAGAGTTTCTCCAGTAACTATGATGTCTCAAAGTGGAAAAGGCACAACGATGAAATCAAACTCTATTATTTCACAAACCAATGCTGTTCCCACAGCTCTATGGCTAAATATCCTGTGCCGTCAAAGGTGCTTCTTTGAAGAGCGAGTTAAAATGACACAGGAGAGTCTGGGACATAAATTCAGGAGGGCACTGTGTACCTCCAGCACTGCGAGCGCTCGACCGAGAGACACTCGTCAACAAGCTTAACGCTAATCAGCTGAAATGAAGACAGCCGCAGGTGTATCGCTGTCACACACACACACGTACACTCAAGTACACATCGACGATGGAGATGACAACCGCTGATAGGAACGTGGGATGGGGGAACATGTATGGAACGAGTGAGGCAGAAGAGCTGATGAAAACGCCCAGTTCTGCCACCATCACTGAAGACATCGCACAGATGCACAACGTTGATCTTAACCAGCATGTTGCTCTGTAAAGCCCCAGACCTCCAGAAGACTCAACTGCACAGGAAGCCTGACTCGGATCTGTGCTTGTGAGGAGGTAAAGGAAGTCTGGATTTTTTTGTTTGCTCGAGTGGGGTGTCAGGAGTGAGATTGCAGATAAGATGAACTGACTTCTCTTCACTCAGCTTGACAGCCGTCTACCTGCTGTGTATTGTCCCTCTTGAAAGAGGAGAGCAGGACAGTGTCTCTGCAGGAAGCCTGCGGCGATCACAAGCACCTTAAACAGGCTTTTCTCCACAGGAAAGCTATACATGATTACTGAGCTTTTCCTCGCTTCTTTCTCGTTCTTTCTATCGCTTTTTTCACTTTCTCTATTTATTTGTATTCATTGCAAAACTCTGCAGCGGTTGTATTGCGGATCTTGTTTGCACAATGACTTTGATCACCTGCTGAGCCACGTTCCAGCATTTTTGGGCATAACAGTAAGGTTCAAGCAATTATACTGGACCAAAACATCATCACAAGGCTCGCATCTTTGGACATCATAGGCCACATCAACAGCAGAATACAGCTGTCAATCCTGTACTGGAGTTATAGCATACTAAAGTATAATGCAAATACAATTACATATTTATGTGCTTAAAAAATATTCTGTAAATTGCGGTATGCTAATGCCCAGAAATGAGCACTGATTTGAATGGTCCAATAACCACCTGAAATTCAAAAATGAAAAAATAAACCTAAATAAAAATATTAAAATAAAATAATAAAAAAGAAAATTGCAAAATAAAAGTAAATACAAAATATTATTCAATAAATATATATATATTAAGATATAACATCCAGTAGTTTTGAGACATAGCCAGTAGTTATTTTAGGCAGCAGAGTGTATAAGTGAGGTTAAAGAGCTCTGCAGGCACAGGCGGGTGTAGCGGAGCGGGGTGTGGATGATATGTGTCATGAGTGGGCTGAAGTGAGGAAACAGGCCAGACTGGCAGTGCCCTCGGCAAACCGAGTCTTCCAGAAGCAGAAACACAGTGACACGGCCCTATCGGCTTTTGGAAGAAGAGAGCTCTGCCTGATATAAAGGTCAGTCTCAGGCACAGAGCCAGGGCAGGCTAGAGGAGTTGTAGCCAGTGAAAGGCAGCATATGCAGGCTGACCTGATGGAGAAGGTGCATCCACAACCGGCCACTGAATCTCTGCTATCCTGTGTCTATATCTGTGGGTTTCTAGGCTCTGCAGAGAAAGCCGATGATATTTGCCATGCTTGGTCTCTCTCTCTCTCTAAGAACTCAATGTCCTTCAGAGAGCCAGGCCTTTCAAACGACAGTGAGGGAAAGGCGGTCGATGGCCATTTATTAAGCACAGTGGACTTGAATGAGGTGGAGGTGGTGATGTGGACATGGAGTTGAGTCAAGCTGGGGCTGTGCAGAGCGGCAGAATAAGACTGATGGGTCGGGAAGGTGTAAAGCTCTGCTGGAGCTGTGGGACAGAGAAGATTGAGTCGGACCACCGGAGCTGGAGATCTTATTCCATTATCAGCCACCATCAATAACAGACACATTTAGTTTGCTTACCTGCTCTATTAATAATGCTAATGTAATACATCTGTTTATTCTAATTATGGAGGTTTGGTCAAAAGTAACAATTGATGGACTAATAAATAAGAAAACAGAAAAACAGAATATATTGGCCAAAAGGCTCATATCAGTGAGCTACTGTACTAAAAACAACAGTGGCAAAGGTCACATGACAGTTAAAAAGTAATAGCTATCAGTCAACTTCAGATGGCCACACCTTTCAAGTTATGGACAAATTAAAAATAGTTTTGGAAAGGGTCCAAAACCCCAAAGATTTCACCATATGTTGGGTTTTCCCAGATTGCATCACATATATAAACTTTAGTCGATCATGTTCCTCAAAATTATGATTCTTATTATTCATAATTGAACTAAAATACTAATACTAAAAACTAAAAGAACATTTTTAAATTGTAATAAAAAAAGGCATCACTGGTTTGATATTTTGTTAGAAACTGCAGTGAAATTTGCATATTTTAAAGGAATAGTTCACCCAAAAACTAAACTTCTGTCATCATTTACTGACCCTCAAGTAATTCCTTACCTTTAAGAATCTATTTGTTCTGTCGAACACAAAGAAAGATATTTTTAAGAAAATTTGTAACCAGGCTGTTTTGGCCATCATTCACTTCTCTAGTAGGAAAAAAAAACACAACAGCTGTCAATGGTTTTTCAAAATATCTTCCTTTGTGTTCAGCAGAACAAAAACATTCATACAGGTCTTGAACTAAATGATGACAGAATTTTTGACTTTGGGTAAACTTTAAGTGTGACTTGACTATCAAAGTACATTTTTAGGGCCACATAAAATTACCAGTTACACAATGTGTGACAACGACAGAAACGCAAAGCAAAAATCAGCATAATTGCATGAGGAGCTGCCTGTATCCTTATTAAAAAGTCAGGCAAGGAAAGATTTAAGCTTAGCTCTGCGCTGATCCACTGAGACTCCATGAGTTGAACAAAACACAGAGGTTTTAAATATCCCCATCGGTCAGATCTAATAAATAACAAGAGGTGAAGCTGACTGCAATAAGCCTGTGTGTTTTTAATACAGCTCCAATCAAAGCCAAAGCCGCTGCCCTTTAAAAAGCACTGATGAATGACATATGGTATAAAAGCTGATATCTGCCATCATATTTTGCCTTGAAGGGCACGAGGGCAGACAGAGAGAAAAGGGTGGATGACTTTGGCGAAGATGAAGCACACAAGCAATGGAAAATGGGTTTAGGCTTAAAGAGAACAAGGAAAATGAGATTCCTGCAACAAATAAGAGAGCAGCTGATTTAGAGAGGCTGGGGTTTGTAAAATTTCATGTTAAATGGCATGAGCCATCGCGGGCCCTTGGGAAAAGGACTTGGGAATTTTTTTCTGGCAACTGAGGTGAGAATAACCATGAATGATTGCGCCGCATTACTGTATGGCGTAGTCAGGAGAGCACAGCTGTCACCAGCTATTAAATCCACTTCTGCATGGACTGGTGCGGAGAAAAAGAGACTCGATACAGTACCAGATATGCGCATGATAGCCTGTTCTGTCTGAAAGAGATGAGAGGAGACGCTTGTGTTTACGGATGTGCTCTAATCTCATCAGACAGCGTTCGCTGTGTTCATCGTGATGGCCGTCTCTTTCAAGTTTCTCATCATTAAAAAACTACAATCCAAGAATCTGATGCCCCAGAATCATGAGGGCCTTTGTTCTGCATCCCTCTTACTGTCTTACTCCTGTACGATACTAGCATAATTACCCATGCACTATTTTATCCCCGAGCCCAGGAGGGAAGGCAGGAGTGACCAGGTTTCATTCATTTCTAATCTGCAGCTGAAAGACAGGGAGGGAATAAGAGCCGGGCTTTTCATGTTGTTGTTCTGCGATTCTAGGATCAATATACTGCGAGCTGCTTCTGTTGTCAATTGAAGGATCGATCCTGGTGAATGATGACAAGGCTGCGTTGCCAAAGAAAATCAGATTCCTTTATAGACGATCAAACATTCTTTCAAAACATTTTCCCAGCTAGAGAGAAAGCTTTAAAGTAAAAATTGAACTGAAGAATCAAAACATTCTACATACAATAGAGTTTTCACTCACAACTCCTTCCAGTTTTGCAGAATTGGTACTGATATCAAACTACACAACATCAACTCTTGTAAACTCTATATTTTATGGAGAATATTTTTTGAACATCGTGGTGTAGGGCTAATATAATGTTGACTAGTTTTGTCATTGGCAAATAGGTGTTATCACTGGCAAACTAAAATTCAGCATTTTTCAAACTAGGACTTGTTGAGGGGTAATGAAATATTTTAGAATAACAATAAATAAAATAAAATAATTAATAATAATAATGTATTAATTAAACTACAGTTACAATTTACCACACGTGATTATCAGTTTCATTCTGCTATATATTTATATAGCACATATAATACTTATAATTAGAAACTTGAAAGAAAGTCAATATTATCCTGATGATATTTTACATATAATATTTTTTATACAAACAATCAAACAAATAATTAAATTAATTAATCAAAAAACTATTTTTCTGTGATTTTTCCCAATGAATCTATGCTTATATATTTTAATGATCATATTTTGGGTTCCAACCATTGTTTTGGAGACCCCAGTCTTAAGTAGGCAATTATTGCTCCACATGGGAAAATCGATTTGATTCTGGCTCTAACATGTTGCTAACAGCACAGTATTATAGTAAGCATGAAAACCACAGAACATAAGGCCAAATATTATCGGAGCTTATCGCAATACATTCTAGGGTTTCCTTTACCACAACCGCAAAGTGACACTCCCTGAGAATTTAGAGACAGCACAAATCTTAAAACTCTCCCTAGGAAGTATGCTTGGTTTTGTAACCAGGACTGGAAATGGGGTGGTGACGTGGGAGGGGGGTGCAGGGGTTTGTTGACAAAATATTTTGCGCTATTTCATCAACAAAAGTTACAAAAACTAAGTCACAGCTGAGCCTCTGCACAGTCTCTCACACAAGCGCTGTTTTGTTTATGAATGAATCTTTGCTTTTGAACAAATCTAGTGAGTCAATGACTCAATGACCCATTCATAAAAAGTCACTTGCTTCAACAGAAAATGAATTAGCCATTTAAATGAATTGATTGAATGGTGACAAAGACATAGACTTACTGCCCCCTACTGGTGTTTTCAGTTTCATTTTTGAATTATAAATTGAGTCATTTAAATAATTTCTATATTTAAAATTTGTGTCTAACACATCAGCCTCATAACAACGTAATTATGAGATGCATTAATGCGACCTACGAGCCTCGTCAAAAAATTCGGTAAATAGTCCAAAAATATAATACAATGGAAGTCAATGGTGACCCAAAACATCTTTCAAAATATCTTCCTTCATTTCGGGGTGAACTATTCCTTTAAAGTTTCTGAAAGATACGTTGTGCTTTGGCATCAATCATCATCTCCATTGTTTGTTTACATAGTTTGCGTAGAGCAGGCGTAACGGTCCGTCAGTCTCTCTCAGGAAGGTGGGTCAGGACATCTTTTGGTGAGGCTGACCGCAGCGTTACGAGAGCAGCTAGCCTGTGATTACAGATGTGCATTCGGAGCGTGATCGGCAGGCAGAACGCTCAGCGGTTTGAAGGACACGGGCTCTCTCAGGTAATCACGCTCTCCTCTGACCCTCCTCTTGCTGTGTGGCATATTTTACATGCCAGAATACCTCAGTCTCCTTAGAGGTCAACTGTCCAATTACAGTCAGAGTTTCACCCCATTCCCCCGGACGGCCCCCTCCTGTTTCATTCTTCTGCCCGACCTCTCCTTCTATGACAGGAGTCAAATTCAGATGAGCCTATTCAGCTGCTGGGATGAGGGGATATAAGGGTAAATACGGAAGAACAGATGACAGCTCCTCTCTCAAATAAAAACATAGCCTTTCTATCAAGCGTCAGTCTGAAGATTTGATTGGCAGCTGGCTTTTAAAATCGTATCTGCATGTCATCAAGGTGACATGCGCTGCTATGGAGAGTGAAATCTTCATAGAATTATAATATTAAATCATATTTGGGCTTCATAGCTGCTCGTAGCTATATCAGTCTTTTCATCAGGTCAGCATTTCAGATCATATAGCTTGAGTCAATAATATCATTTAAAATGCATGAGGGTTACAAATACTGCATATCATTGCATGCATGTTAAATGGAGTGAGATGTGAGATCTGTTCTCAGACCTAGTGAGATGCCTTGCTGCCTACAGAGGCAGCTGACTTCTAAAGCAGTGTCCTGACCGATTTCTGAGAAAGACTTTATTCAAAATAATACGTCTAACAGAAAAACTGACTTTAAGTGTTTTCAATGAAATGAACTCTAGCTGAGAGAACTTTTTGACCCACTTAAGTAGGACTTAATGTACATGTTTCATAATTACTTCTGTTATACTTGAAATATGGTTACTGCCAAATTGTACTAAAATTTGATCAGCTAAAAATACTTAAACTTATATTGAAATTCATGTGCTTTTACATACATTAGCAAATTGTCCCCAGCATTTTCAAGGTGCTGCGTAATATCGTTGCGTTATAGCTGCGGCCATGGTGCGGCAGATCCTTGAGAGTATAGTCCGTAGTTCCTATCAGCCTAGAAAAACACAACTTTTCATTTTCTGTTGGTCTTACGATATAACTACAGAAAAGTGAAGTTTAAACTAGGAAAAATATCGAAACTAATCAAATTCAATAATCTATGCTAAGCTACAATTAAAAGTTCTACCGGCAGACCCGGAGATCGACTCAATTGATCCAAAAACGGTAAAAATCAACTGTTTAACTCTAGGGGAGTTGGGAAAAAAGTGTTCCTTTAACTGCTCTTCTTTTTTTTTGCAAGGTTACAAAGAAAGTGTCCCATTATGCCATATTTGGTAACACTCTACTTTAAATAGCCCACTTCAGACATTGCACTAACTATACTAATCTACTAGCAGTCGTTA
Source organism: Enteromius unitaeniatus (assembly GCA_032359435.1). Lineage (NCBI taxonomy): Eukaryota > Metazoa > Chordata > Actinopteri > Cypriniformes > Cyprinidae > Enteromius > Enteromius unitaeniatus. Next base: position 16,217,999 of record JAUMHI010000055.1, read on the forward strand.
GAGCATTAGCAGACCTAAAATGTAATATCTGTTAACACTTTATTTTGATGTTCCATTATTAACAGACATACCACTGACAATAAGTAACTCTGCAAGTGTTTGTCAACTTGTTCTTCACCTTACTGATCCTAATAACACTAATGAGAGTTCCTTCACATAGTTGCAAAGTTATAGTCAGTAGAATGTCTAAAGTTGAATAAGGAAATGTTACATTTATTTTTTATTTACTAATTATTTATTTTTACATTTAAAGCATGTTCCAAGTTATTTTCTAATCAATATTGCTTTGTATTCGGCTAAAACAAAGGTTGCCTAAAATGCTGCCTGTGGATGTTTTGGAACGTGGCCGAGAGTGAAAGAGAAAGAATGATGCTCACTGGGGTTGGGTGGAAAAAGCGTGCAGCTCTTGCAGTGGATGATTTCCTTCACGATGGGCATGTCTTGCGAAACCGACGGGGGCACAATCCCAAGGCCAGGCATCATGGGGTTCATCGGAGCAATTCCAGTCATCATACCAAGGCCGGGGTCAAAATCTGCAGGAATAGAAGAGAGGACATCACAAAGGACTGAGTGAATAAAAGCCGCTTCAGTCTGCATGCTGCTACCATTCGGTTTCGGCACAAATTTAAGCAACGAGAGCTAAACACTCGAAGATAAATAAACCAATAAGTCTAATACATATTTAAAGGCTTTCCAAATGAATAGGTTTTTACTGACTCATTCCCCCAGCTGTTTTCCTTGGCTTGTTACTATGCACAAGCAGTCCATCTGTGGGCAAAAAAAGTGAACACTGGCTTTCATTTACAGGTATTGGTTTAGACTGCAGCTGCATGACAGCGTGCAGCTCTTTGAAATGGAAATGATGAAGCCCTCGCTCTCTGCGGTCTCTCCTGCACCTGTGGAGAGTTTATACGTCTGTCTAACCTTACTAAGAGCACTCAACTCACACACTTCAAATATTTCCCTTATTTGCAGTCACATATGATAAACAAGCTTTGCCTCTGGCATTAGGGCAGAAATAACAGAGGTTCTGAGGGTAAAGATCTGTGAAATGTAAATCACACTGTAAATAAATGCACCATACTGTACGTAAATAACGCAATACCACATTTCTAAGTTCATATTTAAGTCTTAAATCTCTCTATATATACAAATAACAAAAAGAAAAGTTATAAAATAATAATGAAATACATTAAAATGGTGGTAAAGACAAAGTAGCAGAAAATGTGCGTCAGCTTGAGGAGCAAAATCAGTTCGAACTAATGCCTTGAACTAAAACTAAAACCAACAAACAAGACAAAATAAATAAATAATATAATACTGATATTGTAAAGATTAATTAGATTTATCTATCTATTTATCTATCTATCTGAAAAAAGAAATTAAGCCCAGAATCCACTGATCTCATCTATTAAATGCTCACCTCAAACACTTGAGGTCAACTCTATTACATCAGACAGCTTCATTTAGTGCCAAGAAAATCTATTAAAGGATAGCAACGCACTAATGAGATAGGAAAGTCCAATATGAACACGTGATGAGAAGTGCTGGACATGAAGCTGTCTCACAGGAGGGTCAGGCTGGAGCGTGTGGATAAACTCTGAACTGGCAGATGTGTCGGAGAGGTGAGAGGACAGGTCCGGAGCACGGCCTCTCTAGAAGAACCATTAATAGAAGTGAGACAGAGGAGCTGACCGCCACATCGCCTGCCTGCCTTAATGACTCTGGGTATTGATATTCCTGTCTCTCAGCCACTAATGGAGGCAGAAGATAAGATGGCCCTCAGTGGTACGGATGCCACGGCTTCTGCTGTGTATTTTAGTTCTAGTCTAAATCAGTAGCACATAATTAGAGCTTTTCCATTTTTTTTGGGCTGCCACAATGCAAAACTGTGACCCGCCAAAGCAAATTATATGTGCACATGGTTTTGTTCTAGCAAGTGTAAAATCATTAAAGGAACTGCAATGCACATTTCATTTGGAGTTGTTTAGTGAAAAGTACAACTCCTGTTGTCTCTCACATCCAAACTCATTCAGAAGAAATGGTAGCAAACTCATGTTAACCAATGGACTGGAGTGGTGTGCATTATTGTGATGTTTTTATCAGCTGTTTGGACTCTCATTCCAACGGCATCCATTAATAAGTGATGCAATGCTGTATTACTCCAGATCTGTTATGATGGAGAACAAAACTCATCCACATCATAGATGGCCTGAGGGTGATTTCCCAAAAAAAAAAAAAAATTGGGGTGAACCATTCCTTTCAAAAATCTATTAGGAACAAGAAAGTCAATTTAATTTCTACCACAACTGTTGTTCTCAGATATGATGAAAAACAGGCTTTCAGTTTGCTTTCAGATATTACAAGATATGAGTTAAATCATTAAGAGAGTCTGATGAAAGGAAAACAATATCTGTGAAAAAGCAGGAAACAAACATTCTCATTAGAAACACATTCCCGGCTCAGAAGTGGTCTACTCAGTCAGAATATTATAACCAGCTCTATATAAATTAGGTTTTAATTATGTTGAGTTTGACTTCTTACAGCAATTATATTTCTGGGCTTAAATCTGGGCTGAATTGAAAAGACTCAGTGTGCTTCATTCATGAATAACACATAATTTAGTTATACATAATTAAAAATCAAATGCCTTAATTGCACATATAGAATATAATCAACAAGTTGGCGTGTGGATGAACAGGGAAACCTATGATAATCATACGCCATAAAAATCTAAAGGGAAAAAAAGGGGTTTTCAAAGGATATGGTTTTGAAAGAGAAATATTAAAATCGCAGCCAAAGGAATACAGCAGACGGTGAAAAACTTTTAAAGTTGCACCTTTGGATCCCTCATAGAAAACAACCAGAGGCAAAATCCTTGTGAAGTGCACGTCCAGTGTGACCAAGCAATGGAGATAAAATGAGGATACAGAAGGTTTTCAATGCACTACTGAGAAAGACTTGCATCATTTTCAGTCTGTGATTCCTTTACTACTGCAGTGCAGAAGAAAACATTAGAATCTAAGGCATAATAAGCAACGGATCATTTCTCAAACAGGCTCAATATACAGATGGTGGACAACCAGAATGAAGCTTTTACCGCCGCGGCGGCGCTGTAGAGTGCACTTGCAGCTGTTGACCGCCGAGAGGCACTTTAACCATAAGTTATTGCAAACACTTTAAAGCATGTTTTAGCAAATAGCCGTCAGCTTTGCTTCGCTGATGTGTTATATTTGACGGCAGCAGTCAGCGGAAAATGAAAGAAAAGAAAAAAACTTAATTTTAGTTAATATTCACAAATTACAGTTTAGTAGTCTACTTATGAAGTTATTTGTGTTTCTTAGAAAGAAAATGTAAAAGGTTTAGGCATCGGAACATTGAAAGTGGTAGACTACTTTAGTAGTCTAGGAAACATACACGAATGTGTGAAATAAAAATATTCTTATTAATATTCGTTAAGTACGTTTCATATTAATATTTTAAAATCATTTGATTAAAACAGCAACAGCGTATATTTGTGTGACGCACAGACTTCTTATTTGTTACCTGTGCTTTATTATTTAAAAACACTCAGGGAAAGATCTACACTTCTTAAGAAAGTACTGTGTGTTTTATGAATTCTGAAAAATAAGAAACGAATAAGTTAAACCTGCCACGATTTAGCTAACATATCGAAACAGATTGCATTTCTCTATAAAGGTGCGACCAAGAAAACATTAGTTCATAATAATTATATTTTTTTACTTTTTCCATAACTATTAAGCCACTTCTGCCTGTGCATTCTGGAAAACTTATTATGAGGGCTCGAGCGCGGAATATATAAAGACTAATTTATTGCGGTTAGTTGCATAATATTACTTAAATGAACATATAGAAACGAGGAAAATCTTTAGTGTTCGGCAGCGCTATTAAACACCTTCTAAACATCTCAGTTTAAAAGCATTTAAGGAATTACGATGCATGTCCTCACTGACTCGTTCTCTCGCAGTTATGGATACAGCTGAGACGACCTCGCGCTTCAACAACTGAATCCACCGCGCCATGATTTCACAGAGGAAACATTTTCTAACAAGCCCTTGCACTTCAGCATCTCCAGCAAACATATCCCACATTTATTATTAAATCGCATTTTTAAAATCTAAACATTGTTATAGGCTTGAACTATTTTATTGGGCATATCTAGAGTTTTATTTTAGACAAGTCGTGATGGTTTGAGAAGGCTAAAGTGATCAAACACTTTCTGATCGGCTGCTGACGACTGCTAGGTCTTTAAAAAACCAAAAACTTATATTTAATGAACATACTCCAAACATTTTTTCTAAATTAACTTAATAAACAAACCAAACGAAATATAATAATTTTAACATTAAACACAAAACAACTATTTCATTTTCTTTGCGTGCAGATTAATGTCCTCCTATAGACAGCTTCTTATTTTATTTTGGTATTGCATCACTCATAGCTTTAACATTTAAAGATTTTGAAGATGTATGGAACTGCAAAATTAGCTTTGATTAGCTGTAAAGCCTTGTCTCTTGTCAAAAGGCTCAAGGCGACCGCTTAGATGAACACTGCTGACCATTCATATGAATGAGAGCATAATCGCCCTGCTCCCGTGCGAATGAAGAGAGATTGAACACCTCAATCAAACGTTCACCCCCCCAGCTAGAATCAGATCAGTTAGGCCTGTGGATTTTGGCAAATTTAACACTTGTGTTTGAGCGTGGAAGATAAGGCTCATTTAAATAAACTACAAACTTAGATTTAGTTGAACAGTGACTGAATGAACAACGATATACAGTACAGTAGTAACTAGAAAATCTTTGTTATTTATTATTTCGATAGAAAAATATATTTGGAATATGGACCTATGCATTTCTTGCACGGGACGCCGGCAGATCATCTGATTTTTTTTTTTTTTTATAAAAGTGGAAACAGCTTACAATACTTGCTGAAGAATAAGACATTACTGAAATCTACATTAAATATTTGTTATGAAGCTGCTGGTTTTTTTTTTTTTCATTTGTTTTGTTAATTTATTATTTCGATACACAATAAAAACAGCAGTGTATTTGTAAACAAAGGAAACTATCCGATACCCCTTTCTAAAGAACGAATCAAATAAATAAGTTTAACTATTATTTAACTAGTATTATCTATAAGCCAAAATGATGAAATAAATGTAATATTACATGAAAAACAAACCTTTAGTACGTGTTCCTAGTGGTGCTCGTCTAAAATTATTATATATATGGTAAACAACGACGAGTTGCCTCTCAGACATTATGGCATGCATTATAATACGCTTTCTCCGTGAGAAGTGATCAACCACGCACACACCTTTAACACACACAGCAGTGGGCAGGCATTGCTGCGGTGCCCGGGAGCATATATTTCATAAAATTTTATAAAAAATGTGTTGAGAGTTTAAACGTATTAGGTGTAATTTTTTTCTGAAGACTGAATAAGTCAGTAATGCGTCTATAACTGTGGCGCCGCCGGCAGGGCATCTGAAGTTTTCCTTATAAAAGTGGAAAATACTCCTTTAAGAATAAGACATTATTCAAATCTTTTTTTTATATTTATTTTATTTGTGTACATTAACAATAAAAACAGCTGTGCTATTGTACATAAAGGAAACGAATTGGACGCGCTTTCTGAAGAGCTCTGCTGGCTTTTTTATTTAATTCGTCTTGTTAACTTATTATTTCGAAATATATTTGGAATATGGACCAATCCATTTCTTTTAGGATATATGTAGCTAGGCTTTTCTCTGTTTGAACAAGCTCTGCATGAGTGATGTGAATCCTCACGTTATGTTGCTCTTTGTTTTCTCTTTTTTAAGGATGATGTCCTGTTGACATGTTATTTCACCTTTTATAAATGAATTTTCCAAAAAGTAATCTATATTATTTTAAGAGTGTAATATTATAATGTTGTTATTGTTTTATTTGGTTATTTTATCTCTATTTAACAAAACAAAATTGCTGTCAGTTTTGAAACTTTGCGCCACTTGGCGGTATTTTCATGAACGACTTTAACACGCGACTGAATTAAATAATAAAT